>VDFB02096083.1:0-11006 GCA_007258455.2 Sequoia sempervirens | reverse complement strand
GTTTGTGCCGATGATCTCATCGTAGAGATGAAACAACTTGGAAGAGACGTTCTCGGGAGTGACGAAGCTAGAAAACTGCTTCTAAGACCTCTAGTAGAAGGGCGCCTTTCTCAAGGAAGGTGCACTTTTCCATACTTAGACATTTTTCTACTTGCCTTTATCCCTCAGCATTTTCCGTTGATTCTTCATCTACGGGTGTTTGACAAATCCCGAGGGCTAACGGTTGGATTCACTGTGTAGCTAGAAGGATTTTGAATAGATCTCGTGAACATTACAATCAATAAAACCTCAACTGCTGCTGGCGCCCATGCATTCAGAGGCATATTTTCATTTTTATTTTCCCTTCATTTTATGTGTTTGCTGGATCAACTGGCACGGTTGCTTAGTATGTCTTACGGATTGGCCAATGGATTCGTCACGAAGCTGAACTAAATTTGAAGAGATCCCCCAGAAACGGTTTCTACAAATTTCTTGGACATCCGACAAGCTTTATTCAAGGGCACCCCTGGGCTACAGGGGCATAGATTTTATATTTTGACTGTCATCTCTGATGCATAAATTTCCCATTTCTTCCGCTTCGGCCATCGTTTGTCGGAGTTCCACGAATCTGATGGATTGGCTTGATGACTCATTGGAAGGCTGGCAGAAATCAAGAGATGATGAATGTCTTTGCAACCATTTTCAACAACATTTGAGTCTTCAAATTGAAGGCCGCCCCTAGCCTGCAAGGGCACAGATTTTCTCCAAAACTAATGAATTTTCTCCATTTCGCGCTTCGCAAACACCGTGATGCTTGTTGAGTTGACTGCGTTGAAACATTACTACTGCTGACACGAGTGTGACTGTATTTAACCATTTTTATGTGTACAGAAACTGCAAAGTTGACTTGCACATTGACTACACAAGCGTCTCCCACGTATCAAAGCGTAGTGTTTCTAGACTTGGAAATTTTTTTGCATTTTTCACCATTTGAAAATCCCCTCCGTCGTGAAGCATCTTTTTCAACATCTTTCGCCCCAGAAACCTCTTTGATGAGTTTGAGGCTTAGATTTCAACACCTGGTACTAGCCAACTACCATTGATGACCTTAGAGGTCCTAACTTTTCTTCTGAAAAGTGAAAACTACCCACCATACTTAAACTAACTTTTTCTTGATTCTAACTTCAGCAATGTGATCGTGATGTGAAATAAGCCAGTCAAAATAAATTTCAGCCAATTACAAGACCCTATTTTAGAGCTTTTTCCAAAAATAGGGGCCCGAAAACCCTAATTTTCAAATTTTTCAAATTTTTCTAGTATCTTCTAGACATTAAACCCACAAAAAGCCCATGCTTGATTTGACCAAAAACTGACTTTTGATGACAATTTTACAGGATTTAGACTATTTTAATCAAAATGCCTTAATGAAGCAAAAAATTCATTTTGGGTACAACACTTTGGTAGATATTCATAATGCAATTTCCACTTGAAGGAGCAATTTTGATGACATGGTCTATGACTACAAACTTGACTGAAGACAAAGTTTCGCAGGGGTACCAACCTGGGTACCAAAAGATAGGATTATTCTTACTTGTACTGCTGACAGGGCTGACCAAGTCTACATTTTACTTCTGTTCATTCTGGCATATATGAATTTAAAATATTTTATTAGTTCCATAGTTGATTTAAGCTCTTCAACCACATTGGCAATCCTCTAATTGCTAGGCCCTTTTGTGCTGTCCTTGGTAAACATGAAATGAAGGATTGTGAGTTCATTTCCAATATAACATCTTCAAGCCTAAATCTTTAAGCCTTGAGAAGCCCATATTTGATGCCCAGCGCCTCAGCCAAATTAATGGTTTGCGTAAGGGAACCCAAGATCCTGTTATAAGCCCTGTTATATTAATATTCCACCCTGTTTATTTTAGCCATAGCTAAAGATTAGAAGCTATTTTTGCTCATCCTCGAGTATGCAAATGATAATACTAATAAGCTCATGATTTTATTTATTGGCCTATAAAAATCGTAATGCAAACATTCATCAGAAATTGTCACCATAAAAAAGAAGAAAGATGAATCAAAATAAATATTCTTGAACAAAAAATTTAGCATAAACCATAGAAGCATAAATCGCCAAAAATCGAAAAATCGCGATTTTGAAAAATTCATGGTTGTTCGATGCTTCCCCGAAAATCCTTGATTTAAACAACCAAAATCATGGAAGTAATCGCTGTAATCGGAGCGCGGAAACTGTAACGGCAAAAAACGCGGAAAATCACGTTGAAAACCAAAGACGCTGCTTTTTGTTTTATATATCGCGCTTTCTCCTTTAAAGTGTGAGTCAAGGGTTTTATCAGCGTTGAAAACACCTGGCATGGCTATTGTTTCAGTTTGAATCACTCAAAAGAGGGTGATGCATCGACGCTGAATTTCGAGTAGTCTTTCTTTCATTCGGTTACGCCGCTGGTTTTTCCTCAATACCGCCCGGCACCGCATATTCCCGCCATTGCCACTATAATGCATTTTTTTCTTACTGCATTTTACTATAAAGTATAATCCCTGCCACAAAACATTTTAGGTCGGTAAAACTCTTTGGGCTTGCTTTGTAAATGTATTTACATTTGCACAAAGAGGAGTAGTAGCACAGTTATTTAGCTGTAATTAGATTTTACAAGAGAAGTGTCATTTTTTGAGGGGTATTACACAACACTATCTCTGGCTACTACAGAAATGCAAAGAGTTATGTTGTATTGCAAAGAGACAGTGAGCTTACAAAATGACTTATTCTTTCTCTTTTTTTGAAAACAAGATGGAGAGAAACTTGTAAGCATTTGATGTTTACCGATATTCGTTCTGTATGTATATTTATAATATCAAATAAAATCACATGGAATCAACTTATTTTCCTTGTTTATATTGTATCTATTGGCTTAATTGTCAATGACATCAAAATGTTCAGGCATGTATTTTACTATTATTTTGAGAATAAAACAAACTTAAAGAAATTGTAATATTTATCATATTGAATCAACCTGTGTATTGGTATGCTTTGTTTATAGATAATTTTAAGAATATTTTGACATGATTTTTTTGGCAGTCAATTGAGTCAACGCTGTCAAAAATTTAGTTATAGATAATTTTAAAAATATTTAGAAGGTGAGCTAGCATTACTCTAGTTATAGATGTTTTGGTATGATTTTTTTGGCAGTCAATTGAGTCAACGCTGTCAAAAATTTAGTTATAGATAATTTTAAGAATATTTAGAAGGTGAGCTAGCATTACTCTAGTTATCTTCTTGTATGCTTTGTTTAACATGCACAATTTCAATTTTGTAATAAATTCTTAACTGCATCATTTAACATGTACAATTTCAATTTAGAGTTGATTGGGATATTAGTTTAAACTTCTAACTTATCAATATTATAAATAGAGGTCAAAATTTATACATTAGGTGCATTGGTTTTCATTTTCTGTCTTCTCTCCTAACTGTCCACAAAGTAGACTGAATAAAAAATGTTTATTGCAGATTTGATCATAATGCCACGTCAAAAAGACTTTGCATGGTCACATTGTACTTCAGTCAGGGGTACAACGAAGGTTAAATGCAACTGGTGTAAAATTGATATCAATGGGGGCATTTATCGTTTCAAATGGCACTTGGCAAAAGAGCCAGGGAATAACAGCAATCCTTGTCCTGGATGCCCTGCAGATGTCACACACCAGGCACTATTGGCTCTTCATGCGATTCCTGAGAACAAGGCAAAAAAGGCAAGAACCGGGGTTGAAATAGGTTCTAATTCTACAAATAGTAGAGGGAATCAAGGTCAGGATGATGATGCAAGTGAGTTTTTGAGGGAATCAGGGTCAACACCTCCTTCTACAGCGCGTGGCCCAAACACAGGTGGAGGAAACATTAATGCTTTCTTTGCACCTCGTACTACACCAGGAGCACAAACCACTTTGGAGAGTACAGGATGGAGGAAGAATGTCCATGAACAAGCAAAGAAGGCGATTGGAAACTTTTGGTACTACTCTAGCTTGCCATTTCATGTTGCTAGATCGCCATATTGGCAAGGTATGGTGGATGCTATTGCAGGTGCGGGTCCTGGGTTCAAAGCCCCATCTTACGAGAGCTTGAGGGTTGGTATGCTCAATGATGCAGTACGAGATGTTAAAGATGTTGTTACAGAGCATAAAATAGAGTGGGAAAAGACTGGTTGCACCATAATGTCAGATGGATGGACAGATAGAAGGAATCGAACCCTCATCAACTTCCTTGTCTCTTGTGAGATTGGCACTATATTTTTGAAATCCCTGGATGCATCCGATACTATCAAATCTGCAGCTGCATTGTTTTAGATGTATGATCTTGTGGTAATAGAAGTTGGGCCACAAAATGTGGTTCAATTTATTACAGACAATGCTGCAGCTTGTGTAGCCGCTGGTAGACTCTTGACAGACAAATACCCGTCTATATTTTTTACCCCATGCGTAGCACATTGCCTTGATCTAACCCTTGAGGACATTGGAAAACTTGAATGGGTTAAGGAGGTATTGCAAAAGGCCCGCAAGGTTACAAAATTCATTTATAATCACACGAGGGTGTTGTGCATGATGCGTACTTTCACAGAAGGCAAGGAGCTAGTTCGCCCAGGGGTGACAAGATTTGCAACACAATTCCTTGCACTACAGACTCTATGCCAACAAAAAATGAATTTGAAACGAATGTTTGTTTCAAATGAGTGGGAGTCGTCTGCCTTCACAAATCTAGTAGAAGGCATAGCAGTGGCAGGCTATATGTACTCTTCTAGTTTTTGGGATGCAGCTGAACGAGTTGTAGAGTTTTCAGAGCCTCTAGTAAAAGTCTTAAGACTAGTGGATGGGGATAAATCCCCCATGGGTTATTTGTATGAGGCCATGGATAGGGCCAAGGAGGTGATGAGGGGTAGGATGCAAAATGACAGGGACACTTATATGCCATTATGGGACATAATTGATAGAAGATGGGATCAGCAGATGCATTCTCCTCTCCATGCTGCAGGATATTATCTTAATCCAAGTTTGTTCTATGACTCTTCATTTAGAAATGATGATGGTGAGGTAACACAGGGCTTGTTCATGTGCATGGAAAAAATGCTTTCTAGAGAACAATTAAAGGGAGCTATGGGAGAGTTAGCAACGTACAAGCAAGCAAGGGGTTTTCTCTCATCTATAGCCGCCATCGAAGGCAGAAATACCTTGCTACCAGGTAGATTCTATAAACCTGTGATAGTCTCTATTTTGTGGACACGATGATTATTTTAAGATATTCTTACATGATATCATCTCCATGTAATGTGTTTTTGCAGCACAATGGTGGGATTATTTTGGTCATGAAACCAAAAACCTTAGATGGATGGCGAGACGCATTTTGAGCCAGCCATGTAGTTCATCTGCTTGTGAGCGTAATTGGAGTGTTTTTGAACACATACACTCCAAGAAACGCAACCGGCTAACACAACAACGAATGAGCGACTTAGTGTTTGTTCACCACAACCTCCGCTTGAAGATGAAGAAAGCTCAAGGTTAGACTTTCAATATACTTGTAGTTAGTTGAAATTGTATTCATTATCTTTTTCACTTGTAAGGCCAAGACTAATTCCTTCATGGGCTGCAACAGGTACTGTTGAGGATGATGACCCAATTGACCTTGATGAGATTGATCCAGATAATGAATGGATTGCTGCTGACGAAGATTCAGATTCTATTGCACCTCAGGATTTCGATATACTAGAGGAGGCTGGACTGCCTGGTCAAATATATGAGGATTTGGTTAGAAGCACTGCAGTAGGAGCTTCATCATCAAGGCCTGCTACCCTCTAGCGTTGTTGTCATTGGCTACATTTTTTTTTTGTCACTTTGTACTTAGATTAGAGGTTGATTTTGTACAAAGTTACACACTATTGTAATTGACATTTTGTCATATGTCAACATCTACTTTTATTTATGAGAACTGAGGAGTATATTTTGTGCAATGCAATGTAATCAGCGATATGAATATATACAAAAAATATCTATTTTCTATTTAAAATCTCTGTTTTATTTGCTCTCTATATCTCTATGCTATGGAAATGACCTTGAGTTTTTAGAAAACATAGGTTTTGTCTATTTTTCTACATTCCTTTACATTTTTTTTCAACCATTTTTCTCATTTTTCACAATTTTTCAAAAATCCTTGGATTTTTGGTTTGCCCATTTTCCAAATCCATTTATGCTGCTATGGTATAAACTATTCTCTGTGACCTTCATTCTAACTCAGATCATCTTGAATACAAGTGCATCGTAAACTAGAATAATAACTGTTTTCTAGAAGCAACAGGATCCTTAATTTTAAGGAATCAATACCATTGCTTAATCGAATTGGCAATATATTGTATCTGTGCCTATGAATAACAAATTTATTTCTTAATCAAACAGAAAATATACCTGCATTTGCTGTACCACAGAAAGATCAAACATCCATAATCCCAAACGAGATGCAGCTACTCCTCCCATCAACATCCAAGCTGATACTTGTTGATTTTGAACCCAGATGGAAGCCACACATATTATCAGAATGCACCACTGTGGAAACAGAAATAAATATTGAAAAAATAGTCAGCAATAGATTAAAAATGGCATATTTAAAAAATATGATTAACTCCTCTATAATACAATATCCATAGCATATAAGCATTGAAGCACCTTTGATATTATATACTATGTTTCTAGCTACTGTTACCTTTTCTTAGATGTCTTCATTTCTTTAAAAAGCATACAAAATAAAATACCATCCAAAATCACCAGATAAGGGAGCAATTAATTTTGAAAGACCTCAAATATGTTAAGTGAAGATGCAAAGGAAAAGTGGTTCTTGTATATTTCCTGGGGAAGCAATAAAAAGGTATCTGATTCCTACACGCACTCCTATTGAAATGAAGCAATAAAATGCAGTAAATGAATACAAAATTGCCCAACTAAACAAGGTTAGGCTGATAGAGAAAACACAAGGAATCAATTCTGAGAAAATTCTAAAGATAAAGCCTCATGAAGCTGTGCAGAAGTTGATGCCAAGTATAGGGAATATAATTCACCATAAACATTATCCATGGCATTAGTTCATCAAAGGTAATGCCTAAGGGGACTTCCAATAAGGTAAAGATGGCATTCATTGATCTATATTTGTCCAATTAAATATCACTGTGTTATTTAGTAACCCAATCCCAAATCTAATGAAGAGAACTACCAACTATCAAACTGAGAGCAGATTTGGACTGGAGACCACTAGGAGGAACAAGGTATCATTGATCTTCATAATGAGTTCTATGTAATGTCCCCTAAATGGGAATGCCCTAAATTTCCCCTAAATCTTTAATTTTTAAATAAACAAATGGGTTATAGAGAACCTTTCACCTGATTGAAGCCTTGCACACAAATTAGAACCCATTTACCACAATCACATTGATTCGCATATTATAACCATTTACCACAATAATATTAATTAGCTGATTATCATAATTAAATATTAGTAAACTTAAGGCCAGATTACTAATCCAATCACAAAGCATTTAATATCCTTGAGTGGCTCAACCACAAGAGACTATGGAGAACGGGATTCATGGGGTGCTCTAGAACCCTTCTACCCCAGGCCCAAGAGTGGATATCTGGCCCGCTGTGGCCCATGCTGATCCACATATCAGTATTCACCCAGGATGTGTCTCTTCGTTATCCCCTCATCTTGCCAACCATTTCTCTCTATGTGTCAATGCCTCAAACTTTGGTACCACTTGATCTTACTTTATATAGAACTGAAATATGAATGTGTGGTAGAATAACTGTGTGATATTTGAAAGAAAGAATAAATGAATGTTATTTTATTCTAGCAAAGTGAAATGTGATGATTATTATTTCAATTCAAATGATATAACATAAAGAATGATGAATTGTATTTCTTTGATTTATATTTTTTGGACACTAATTTATTAATGGGTGCCTAAGTTTATATGAGATGCAGGTTTGTCGAAGACCAAGAGTGTGGTTGAGGTAGAGGAGGTTAGCCACCTGGCAGAGTTACGTTGGAAAGGATCCTCTCGCACACACACCACTTAGTAACAAATAAATTGCATTTAGGATGTTATTTAATTAATTATTTATATTGTTTTACTTTGCAATGTTTATTTAAATTAATTAGTGGTAAATTAAAATGCATAGAAATAAAAGAATTAGTTTTTAGTTGATGCTTTATTTGAGAATTAAGATGTTATTTATTTTATTAAATTGAGGATAATGTGTTGCATAGAAAACAAATCTTGCTTTCTTTTAAAATCAGATTTATTGGAAAACTTAGAATAAAATGAAATATGGGAAGATTTTCAAAAACAAAGTGATAAGATAGAAGACATAAAAAAATAGAAAAATATGAGAAAAGATGATTAAAATTAGAAAACAAAACAGAAAACAAAGCAAAATAAAGCTGGAAAAAGGAGAAATAAAGTAATAAAAAGTTAATAAAACTCTTATCTTCTCAACAAGAGCATTCATTCTGAAGTTTATTATTTTCTTTTATCTTTCTTCTTTCTCACTGAAAACAAATTGGGGATACAAAGCAAGAACAGTAGAATTGGATAAATTTGGGGAAAAGAAGAGAAAAGAACGGGAAAGGACAACAAAACCAGAGCAATTTCATCGAGAAAGCATTGGATTCCAGATTTTTCATCACTATTCCATGAAATTTTTACTTCAAATGTGTGTGTAAATGAATCATCTCTGTCTGGATTTAAATTTGCTTTCAGATCAATATTGCCTTGAAAATATATATAATTTTGCTGTAGAAAACCCAATCAGACTCTCTATATTTCAAGTATATATATGCATCACATATTTTGGCTCTATATTTATACATGCAATATATATAAAATATATATATATATATATATATATATTTTCTGAGTATACATATATATAAATATATACCTTTCAAGTTTGGGCATTTACAATCAAACGCCTGAATAGATTGCTGTCTTTTATGCATTTTAATTGGTTGAATCTCTGTTTTTAAGGAAATTGTTTATTTTTTCTTTATAAAAAATATTATACAACCCTAAGTGTACTGTGGCTGCATATGAGAGGGATGTGGAGAGGGCATTGCCCTCCGAGCAGGGGTTGCATCCATGAGGGAGCTTCCATGCCCCTCTCTCCATACTATGTAAAATTTCAACTTTACTTATCTCCAATGATGGAAACATGTATTCCATGCACGCCCCCTCCTTCCATAGCTTTGCTTCAAACTTTAATTTCATTTAATGTTGCAGAATTAAACTTAGGATTTCTATTCAAAACTTCAAACTTAGATTCAAAATTTGTTCTAAAATTTTCCTGGCCACACCCCTCACTCCTTGCCTTAGATTTCTGCAATTTTTTCTTATGTGAAATGTGTTTTTCTCAGTTGTATGCACCTAATGTATGTCTCTTGGTATCTTCCTTTAGATTTTGCGTGGCTGCAAACAAACATGTAAATAAATATATATACACCTGAGTGTATATCTATATCTACGTAAGTACGAATTTAGAATTATGTATATGCTACATATAATTGGTTATAAATGATATCTATTTGTTAAGAGTTTTTCATTATTTTTTTAATGGATCTCTTCCCGAATATCTATATTGAGGAAAATATATTTAAAACTGATTAGGAAAGAATTTAACTTACATCAAGAACTATAATTATGTATTTTTATTTCCATTGAGAATTGAACAACAAAGTCTTAAATTTGCAATATATATATGGTGTGTGTGTAATTATATACTCTTGGAATTCTGAAATTACAGTATAATTTCGAGTTTAATGATATGAATATATTTCAGAGTTTTCACTTTTAAATTAATGGATATTATCCTGAATGAGTATATATATATATATATATATATATATAAGAATATATATATACATGCATATAATGTGAATAAGCAAGATTCAAACTATGATGGAATATTTGTTTAAATATGTTTTAGAAATTAGAATGTAAATTATAACTCCGTATTTCCTTTTATTTAGAATTCGAAAAAGAATATACATGCAATGAAAATACATTTAAGAGCATATAATTGTGTTTCCACATGGAATATAGGTAAACCAAATCGATTGAGTTGATGAGTTTAATTTATACATCATGACTTCCTTTGGATTATTTCTTCTAATGATGGATTTACAATATAATTAGACATGAAAACTCTTTTAATGAACTTCAAGGTTAAATTAAAAAACTTTGTGTAAAACATGCTTGATGTTTTAATCAAACTAAGAGATTCAAGGCATCATTTATTTATGCTATATGAAACAACTTCTGGGACAAGATGTCAAATGTGGTATTATAGAGACGATAGTTTTCCTTTTCAAAACTATCATTTTATTCTTTTATTTTCTTGGCCAAGCTAGATACACCATTGAAATAGATGGATTAAAAAGCCTAGAAGTTATATATATATATATATGTCTCTGCCACATCCTAATAGTAAGTAATATGTCATTCTAGTGTTAGGAATTGCATATAGGCTACAGGATTGCATCAAAATTTCACTTCTCTGTTCTAGGTTGCTAGGCTCCTCATGCGGGGTCAGATTTTTCTTCGAGCTAGGAAGAAATTCGAGGAAGTATTATGCTTTGTTGTTGGGTGGAAAAGGCACCTGGACCCACTCTTGGTCTCAGCTTTGCAGACAACAAAGCAGTGCCATGGCGGTCGAGCACCGAGGATTCCTCATCATATGTATACTTATACACATCTCTTGTATTACTTTGTATGGCTTGCATAGCCAATTGTAACTCAACTTGTGAACTTGAAGTAATCATTGATATATGTAACATTGAAATAGATGTTGTAACACTACTTGATGTAAACTTTTACATTCGACATTGTAATTGCTTTGGAGTAATCTTATTAACTTATATATATTGTTTAATTATCCTTGTGTGGAAATCAATTTTGAATCAATATCCTTAATTGGAAATG
>VDFB02096082.1:0-17144 GCA_007258455.2 Sequoia sempervirens | reverse complement strand
GCATAACACTCACATTCTCAGTGGGAGGAATACACGTGAACAAGAACATGTTCATGTACTCAAATAGAACCAACTTAGAAGATGTAGAAGACTGTGTGACTAGATTTGCAAAGTGAGAAGGAAATGGATCCATATAGATTTGTAACTCACTATTAGCCTTGGCTACAAATTTATTGGAGTTTTGTTTCCTTCCATCCAGATAGTTAGTACCATCATCGATGTGATCTTGAATCTTGTGAATCAGGTGTACACATCGCTCGGTATCATGATCGTGCACTCAATGGAATTGATAAAATTGTTGCACGTCATACCACTCAAGATACAGATCGAAAAGAGGTCAAACTTTTGGCAATGTTATAACTTTATCTTTTAGAAACTTTTTCAAGACAATAGTATATGATTCAAATAGTTTTATAAAATTCCTATTGTGCCTTATACCTTTGTCTTTAGTTGTAGAGACTATGTTTGCAATAGACTTATTCCTTTTGGTATCGCCAGAAGCTGACACTACTGACTGGCTATCAGGATAGGAGCACAAGGATGAACCCACGAACTGAGCAATCGTCTATTGGTACTCATGCAACACTGCACATAGATGTGCAAAGGAAAGATACTTCATCAAGAAAAGATTTTATTTCCATAGTTTTTGCAAGTTCCTGATGAAGACCTTTTGAACGTCGGAGTCAAGTAGAGGATAAGAGATATGAGAAAAAAGTGCTTGATAACGAGCGATGAATTCAATAAAATTTTCATGGTCCCCCTACTTGCATTGGATGAGATTATAGAAATCCATCTTCAGTCTGATGTTAGCTTGGAACTATCTCAGGAACTAATTCACCAACTGATCAAATGAGAAGACAGAATTGTCTAGCAAGGAACAATACCAAACAAGAGTAGCATCCTTGAGGGAATGTAGAAAAATATTTTCCATCAAAGCATCATGGTGGAAGAAGTCAGTGCACAAGGTAGTAATGCTGGCACATGCATTTGAGGGTCTCCAAAACCACTATACTTTTTGAACTTTAGAATGTCCATTTCCTAAGGGATAGGAGTGTTCAAAATATTGATGGAAAAGGGACTACAATGAAAAAAGGGTTGAAACAAAGGTTGAGAAGAAGAGGAAGATAGGTTCACAAACTGGTTTTGCATTTGTCCCATATTTTGCAATAAAGCATTCAAGATAGGATCAGAGGATGAAATAGGACTAGTGGAACCACCACTAAAACCACCAGCCCCCATACCAACAGAGACCCCACCACCAGGACCAATAGGAATTCCAATGTTTCCACCAACATCAAAAGCATCAAGAGTGGATAAACTGAAACCTAAAGGTACCTTATTCGCCTTAAAAGTGGGGGTTTTCTTAGGCCCAGAGGTAGTGTTAATAGAAGGATCAGTCTCATCCATACATATTGACACTCTAGGTATTAAGACTTCCAATTGTAGTGTCGCAATCTCAAAGCCTAGATCTCAAGCGGCGCCCAAGTTAGAATTGTATGTTGGGACATGAGTATCCATAATATCTGCAAGAACTTGGAGGAGTTATATGCCTCTTCAATCCTTATCCAACATGGTTCTTAAAATCTATTAACAACAATAGCTACTTGAGTGAAAGTTTTATCTTTTTCCAAATACTGCTCAAATTCTCCAAGCCTTCTATCTAGGAAAATAAGTTGCTCCACAAGGACCTTAAGAGAATCCTCTTCCTCCACAAAAGAGGCAGATGAAGAAGAGAGAGGTGTAGGAATATGAGGGGAAGCTACCCCAAATGGACTAGAAAATCCAATAGACATTCTTGAAACTAATTCCTCAAAAGAGGACCACTTTGACCAGAGGTGACCTTCCTAGATTCCATTTTTATATGTCGTAGACTTCTTCTAACAACATTTTTGGAGGTCATAAATTGGGTTGTAAAGCTCATAAAGCTTCATGACACATGAATCTACAACACACCCAAGACCCGAGAAAAGAATTTTCGACACACAAAAATGAAAATAAGGACATTCATATTGGGTTCACCAAAATGTAGAGAAGGGGGATTTGCTACCCCCAAGACTCTCAGGTCATAGAAGAGCCTAAGGGAGTGAACTACCCTAAACTACCTCAAGCTACCTAATAAGTTTAGAAGGAAGGGGCAGGCTAAAAAGGATGGGAAAACATGACTATTTCCCTTATGTTTATGACAGATGTTTTTTGAAACCAGGTGAGTCAACCACAGAGGTCTTAGATTGTAGACCATACGGTTCTTTGTCAGAGGATGGAAACATGGGGGTCAGACTTTAGCATGTCGCATTGGAGTCTTAGAGATGTGCTAGCATCTTGTATAGATAGAGGGTCAAGTAGTAGCCAAAAACACACAAGGTCTATTGACACCCTGAATGTTCTGGTTTTATAGTTTGACAAAAATGTACAAAAATGTAAAGTACAACAAGAAGAATACTATGAAAGCTACTCTAATAGCGGAATGATAAAGAAAGAAGAAGAATGCCAACTTACTCAAGGTCTAGTTCTCTAGCTAACTCCAAGCAAACGAATAGCACCTACACACCCATGACAAGAAAAATGTTGGGGCTATGTTTTGGAACTTGCCTCAATGAAGTCCTCATTTTGATGTTCCCACCTCCATGGACAACTAATAGACAACAAGATATTGAAAAGAAATAAAGAAGTAGATAGAATAGACACAAAAAAGTAGAGAGCAACGACAATCTAAATGTTACTCTACAAGTAAGATAATGCAAATAAGAAAATAGACACAATATCACCTCCCTTTCTATGAGTGTTCAAGGTTGAGAGAGGAAGGAGGACAAAGCCACCACACCAACAGGTAGAGCTTCAAGAACCTACAATAACAATGGTGTTGAAGCAAGAAGACAGTGTAGAAATGAAGAGCAAGAGCAAAAGAGTGAACTGTGAAGTGTTAGAGAGTGAGAATGAGTGATAGAGTGAATAGAGAGCTTAAGAATGAGATAGAATTGAGAGAGTTTGAGAGAGTGAAAGAAGTGAGTTAAAATGGCCAATTTGGAGGCAAATAATCATTCTCGACAGTCAAGATTTGTAGGGTGACGTTATGCTCATAGGTGCTAGAATCATAACGTCTTTACCATTTCCTGATGCAAGAATTTTGTCAGGATGGAAGCGTGGCGTGCAGACATTCGTGTGGCGCATGCACATCCTCAGAAGAAATTCACTTCACCGATGCTATATGATAGGGACACGTGGAAAATTTGAAGCAAAAGCGGTGGGTTTTTACATTATTGAGCTTGTAAGGCTAAAATGAAGGTAAATTAATGGGAAATTACACGAGGTGCAAATTTACACCATTATAGTATTATTCAGTAAACCATGATTACAATACACTTATAGAGAAAGCCTTCACAAGAGAATTAACAAGCAAAGGCCTAGAGGAATTCTTATAGCTTAATAGTATCTACAAAAAATTACAGAAAAACTCCATCTCAAGCATCTGATATAAAGGAGGTACAAAACCTAAAAGCATCAAATGATAATTAAAAACCCATGAGCTAAAACCACCCAAAAGTGGTGCTCAAATTAGCCCCTAACCAAAGATGTCTTTTGATGTTTCATAGTACACATCATAAGTATTTCAATAAGTGTAACTCCCATTTACAGCTCTTTTATGCATCCAATAACTTTTTACATTTCCTATGCAAACTTTGGAAGGCCATAACTTTTGATCTAATTTATTGGACCCTTTTTTAAAAATTGAAGTACTTGAAGAGATCTACGCAATGAACCACCCCACAAGTAGTATTGAGCAACCAAGAATTTTTATTTTTTCCAAAGACAAAGCCTATGTATCAATATTTAATTTCTTTTCATTTTATTTGTGAAAATCACAACTTTTGTAATATTAATATTAGGAGCAAGGCTAGGACACATTTCCTAGCATTATCCCACTTTTTTAATGTCTTGCAAGAGTAAAGGGAGTATCAACACTATTTATCTAACTATTAGGGACTAAGAGGCCCATGGACTTGTAGCACCACCTAAAAATTTATGTGCTCATTGGCATTTTCAATGTATCTGGAACATTCTTCAAAGTGTCAAATATTTCTAGCATCACTATCCCATCCTCTATTATTCTTAAAAATAAATGGTACTAGGCATTAATATGCTCTATCGTCACTTGAAAGGTTAGGTTCTTTGTCAAACATATGATACTTTGACTACCATTATAAATTATAATGGATTCTACCTCTAGCCCAAAATCTAAACACAATATCTTAAGCTAGATGGATTCCTTACAAGCGTGAGTTGCTTCCATGTACTTTGCTTGTATAGTGGATAAATAAACCACAACATTTTGCTTACTCATCCAACTAATTGCACCACCAAATATAGTAAAAACATATACACTAGTGGATCTTCTACTATCATATTGAATACAAACAGAATGTTAGTCCCATATAAGATAACCGTGATAGCATAAGGAATACTCAAAGGTACCATGAAAATGCTTGAAAACCCTCTTCATTACATCTCAATGTACTCATCTAAGATTAACCATAAATCAACTAAGGACTCCCACTACTTGTGTAATTTTTGGTCTTGTGCAAATTATAACATACATCAAACTCCCAACTTCACTACCATAAGGTACTCCCCTCATATGCTCCATCTCACTAGGAGAAATTTGACACTACTCTACAAATAAGTTTGTCCCCATTGTAACAAGAATAAACAATGGCCTACAATATATCATGTTAAACCTCTCTAACATTGAGTTCACATACTTATTATATCTCAACCAAATTTGTATGTTCATTTTTTCTCTTTTGATCTCCATCTACAAGATTTACCTGTATACCCATAAGTTCATCTCAAGCTATGTTGAAATTTAAGACTTCAAATCACAAATCAAAACTTTCCCATTATCAAAAAATAAATATCATCTACATATAATGTAATAATTAGAATATTATCATCGTTCACCTTATAATAGATGCAAATGATCTAATTTGAATATTAGAAATCCCAAATTGAATATGAAAGAATTAAACTTTTGGTACCACATCCTAGGAGATATCTTAAGATCATACAAATATTTTTTCAACTTATTGATCAAATGTTCTTTACTTTTCTCAATGTAGTGCTTTGGTTGTGTCATATAAATCTCTTCCTTCAAATCACCATGCAAGAATGTTGTCTTCATATCCATCTACTCAACCTCAAGATCACACACTACAACAATAGATAATAAAAATAAAATGGGTGTCAACTTTGCTACTAGGGACAAAACATCAGTATAATCTATCTACTCAATCTAGGAATGACCCTTCACAACCAATCTCACCTTATACTTCTCAACACTACCATCAAACCCTATTTTTGTTTTGAACACCTTTTGTATCCAGCAAGATTTCATTCATCAAGAAAACATACTCAATCCCATGTGTTATTTTTTCAAAGAATTCATCTCCTCATCCAAGATACTCAATCCCATGTCCTATTTTTTCAAAGAAGACATATCCTCATCCATGGTTGTCTTCCAAGACTCCTCATCATCCATACCCATAGCCTCCTTTATAATCATGGGCTCATCAGTGTTAGTAATCAAAGAAAAATACATCTCCAATAAAAGGGATTATACCTTTATGGTTGTTATCTTTTCCGATTGGACCTCCTCAATGATTAGGGTGGAGGTTCCATCTCTTGGTCAAAGCTATTTGAGCTTGCTTCCTCTTTAATTCCTTCACGATCTTCTAGTTTAACCTTCTCAATATTTGGGGTTAGTTGAACCACATATTTCTTTCCATCCTCTAGTTACAATACTATGGAAGAAGACTTAAGTTCTCTAAAGATAGTGCTTCTACTATACAAAATTCTCTTAGCCACAAGGTTCCAAAGCTTGTATCCTTTCACACTAGCACCATAGCCAATGAAAAAATATTTTATAACATTGTTCTCCAACTTTGATCACTTCTCCTCTAGAACATGTGCATATTCCTTGCAACTAAAGACTTGAAGATGTCTCAATGAGAATCTTTGTATTATCAACAAGAGCTAATGTAGGGAACCTATTAACTAGGTAGCAAGTTGTGGCAAGTTCTTCCACCCAAAAATTTTGTTCTAGGCCAACCCCACTTAGCATACTCCTAGCCCTCTCCATCAACATCCTATTTATTTTTTCTACAACTCCATCATGTTGAGAGGTGTGTGTGTTTTCTTATATCTTTAATCCCATGGTCCTTACAAAATCTGTCAAGATTTGTTGAACAAAACTCACCACCATTATAAATCCTCAAAATCTCAATCTTCCTACCTATATGGTTTTCTACAAGAGCCTTAAACTCTTTAAAACAACTAAATACTTCATATTTACTTCTAAAGAAATATACCCATTCCCTTCTACTATAATAATTAAATAAATAAACATAATATATAGATTTAGAAATTAAAAGAACATTAACAAGACTAAATACATCATAATGGATTAAATCCAACACCCAAAAATATTTATGAGAGCTAGAGTTAAACTAAACATAATTTTGTTTTCCGAGTATGCAATGTTCATAGAAATCAAAATCAAGATTACAATCATTTAACCCCTCAACAAAGTTTTCATGTTTCAAAGTGTTTAAACCCTTCTCACCCATGTGACCTATCCTTTGGTGTCATAACATTGTTTTCTCTCTCGATAACTTAGTCTCTAAGGCATGAGCACCCTTAGGTACTCAAAAAGGATGACCATTAGAAGTAGACACAATGTACCTCTTTTTTGTTGGTTCCAATTGTGAAGATGAAAATTTTGTAAAGCTCTTCACTATAGGAATTGAAAAACTATGGCATTGAGATGTGCATATATCTAACTAAAACAAAGTGCCAATCCAAACACCTTTAGCAAGAATTGTAACTCCTTTGACCATCTTGCACCCTCCACTTGATAAAATAACCTGCACACCTGCATCATTCAATTTAATTATAGAAATTAGGCTTCATTCCAAACCAAGGATATGCAATACACCATTGATCCCTATTACTCATCCATTAGGGAATCAAATCAACTCTACCATGACTAGCAATATTCTTGAATGAGAATCATCTCCTAGGCTCATCTTTCCACCATCATATTATTCACATTTGTAATCCAACCTCGATGTGAGGTCATGTGGAAAGAGGCATTGAATTCTATCAACCATGCATCTTCTAATGCATGAGTATTCAAGTAAATGATAAAACCATCACCTTCATCTTAGGAGGATCTCTCAAACTCGTCATCAAAATCTATTTTTTTCTTTGTCTTCTTCTCCTCACAATATCTTCTTAGATGTCCAATTTTACTATAATTCCAACATTTCATCTTCAACTTATTAGAAGATTTGGATCTAGATTTATCTTGCTTTTGTCTTTATTCTTGCCTTTTCTTTGGATCTTCCATGAATAAAATTATTCCTTCTAATTTCTTCTAAAAGCAAGGATCTGCAACCACTTCATCCATATTAAACTTGTTGGTAGTGCTCCTAATGGCCATAACAAGGTGATCACATGATTCGGGAAAAGAAAATAGCAAATTCATACATCAATCCTCCTCCTCCATTTTCACTCTCATAGAGTGTAACTAGATAACTCTCATATTGAATTAATTTAGATTTTTGTCCATAGACCCACCATCCTCCATCCTAAGAGTATATAAATTCTTTCTCAAGAAGATCTTATTCACTAGGGATTTAGCCTGATAAATTTCTCCTAACTTTGTTCATAGATTTGTTGTGGTAATCTCTTCATGCACATTCAACAACACTCAATCATCCAACCAAGTCTAATAAGACCCCTTTTTCTATCCATCTTGTCCTAATCTTCTTGTGATGTAGTTGTGGATTTGGATCCAACTACTATAACCCATAGATTTGATCTATGATCACATTCCCTCTCTTGTGCTTCTATAACTCAAATTTTGTGCCTAAGAACTTCTCCATCTCTATCCTTGATATGTTTTTCATTTCTTATATTATAATAAGATCAAAACCCTATATGCTCAAGCTCCTACTCAAATGAAGATTAGTACAAAAACCCCTCTACCCAACACCTAGAATCTAAGGTGATTAGGCTCTTATACCAAATAAAAAGAATTTGGATATATGGAAATGCTTCCTACACTAATATTTTGAGAGTGTTGTGAAAATTTCAATCTTTATTAAGCAATTACATAAAATAGAAGCATATTTAAATAGAAAATAAATAATTAGTACCATAAGACAAGTATACATGGGGAAAACCTTTTCGACAGAAAAACTCCACATTCAAAAGCAGATCAATATATTATTTAGTAAACCACACTTACAATACACTTCCAAAGCAAGCCTTCATAGGAGTATCACCAACTAGAGATCTAGAGGATTTCTTACAACTTAACACTATGTACAAAACTCTACATGCAACCTCCATCTCAAGCATCTAATATATAGGAGATACAAAACCTAAAACCATCAAATGGTAATTAGAAACCCATGAGCTAAAACCACCCAAATGTGGTGCCCAAATTATCCTCCAATCAAATATGTCTTATGATGTGTCATAATACACATTACAAGTTTGTCAACAAGTGTAACTCCTCTTTACAACTCTTTTATGCGTTCAACTTTTTACATTTCCTATGCAAACTTCTAGAGGCCATAAATCTTGTGGGCTTATTGGGCCCATTTTTTTTAAATTGAAATAATCAAATATATCTATGCAACAGGCACCCTATAGGTGATGTAGAGCAACCAAAAAGTCTTATTTTTAAGCATATAGCCTAGAAATTAAGTTTTTTCCATTTTATACCTAAAAATTGCACCTTTTGTAATATTAACATTATGAGCAATGTTGAGACACATTTATCAACATCGTGATATGCATATTCTTCTATGGGTGTTTCTTTCTCATAAAATATAAGATTTTAAGTTTTCATGAATAAATCAAATTGTATTTGAGTTTATGATTAATATATGATATATTATCCAATGCCCAAGACTAGTTCAAATCATCCCAATAGAGTATCTACATAACAAAAAAATTATAGTGTCAAGATTGTTGGATTGAGGAATTAGACTGTACATGCACTAATATGTGACCATAAAAACTAGACTTTGTTTGTGTAAACATGATGTATATGATTTTCACCTTTTTGTGGGTGATACATACTATCTTGAATAACTTGATATCATTAGGTGCACAAAAATAAATTTAACAAGATATCTTTGTAAATAAATCCTATATACGTAATATTTATAACCAAAGGGATCTATATAAAGGATATCCTACAAAGTCAACATAGTGAAAGAATTGTCATATATTCATTGTTTAACTTGCTAAAGAAAATATTGAGAGTATTTAGAACAAATATCCAATCATTTAGAACAAATCTACTATCATTTAAAACAAATGTCCTAAATAGATGTGGTCATGGGTGAATATTGATGCTAAAGATGCTCCATGGTTGGAGCTTGGCTCATAATCTTAAGACTTTGGTGATAGAAAAGGGAGGTATCACTTTTTGCATTGTGAGAATGTTAACACTCTTTTCCTTCTATTTTGTACCTTTCTACATGTTTTCATTTCCATATTTCAATGTCATGGCAATCCATACAATTCTATGTTTAAAGTTGTTTTCTAACAAAAAAAATACTTATTTACAATTGAATCTTAATTAAATTATTGTATGGTACTTTCATACTTGTATTACTCAATTGGAGATTGGCATAAGGCCTATTTATATCATTCCATTTTTATATATCTAAAGGAGCATTATTATGGTAACCCTATAAGTTGTTAATAACAAGAGATTCTTAAAGAGATTGATCATCTTTTGTGCTCTAACTTGGGTAAAACACTATTTTCTTAACATGTTATGTTACGAAGTAGCTATATTTGAATAAATTATTTTGAAAGTATAGTGAAAAGGTTCATGAAATCATTAGGAAATATAAAACCCCTATAAAAAGGCCCTAAAAGAATAAATTTTAGTTTTATAGGATAATAAATCTAACCTATAAATAGAACAATGTAATACCTATCATAACTCAATAGAAAGTTTAGTGACAATGAAAAGGAAAATCCTTCCCAATGCCAAAAAATATGATATGGACTTTATATTTTACAAAATGATGTGTTAGAAGTCATAGTCCAACACTTGAGCTTGAAATCAAATCCAAATTAATGAAGTGAGTGTTTCCCAAGATGTGAAAACCTCAAAAATGATGTAATGATCTATTAAAATTTCTATAATAAGCACAATAATGCCACAATACTATGAGAATTGAACATGCAAAAAGTGGCATGGTCTCATTTGTTATCTTCTCATACTAGTAGCTAAAATAATAAGCTTGAACAAAAAATGATCAAGATTAGTGATTAATACTAGCCATAAAAATGAAAATGAAGATATACATGTAACATGAATATGCTTTACCCCATTTCATGCTAGATAAATAGAAAAAATACAATAATAACATGGTGTGTGACAAATAACATCATTACTATATGACTGCAATATTTTGAGTTGAAATTTTGTGAATTTCAAATATAATATTGAAGTGGAGTTTATAATGGCTTGCATCAATATGATTATGTCTTAGAGATATATTGAACCTAAACTCCCTAATAGTGAAGGTAGCTTGGCAAATGAATCTCCCCTGAAACATAAAAAAAAATATAGAAAGCATAAATCTTTTTATCAAAGCCTTTCACCCATCAACTTTGATATAATTGAAAATAAAATGAAGAGAAAACTCTCTCAAACCATTCAATTAAATAAAAAAGAGAGAACTCTCTCAAATCATGTATATTTTTTTCCTCTAAACTTATTGCAATAAGACACGTCAAGATATGATTGTCATGATGTTACTAGAATCAATATGGTAACTCCATACATGAGATTTGTCATCACTACACAACCTACCATCTCCAATAATAAACCATCAACAAATTTCTTAGACCTAATTTTTTGATATATTATAATACACGAAAACTCAAATATAACATTAAAGAGGTCCATCTGCAAAGTTGACCCAAGAATTTATTCGGTAAGACTAGATAACAAATCCATGTTTCCAAAATTGATCCTAATATTTCTAAGAATACTACATCTTCAATACCTAAAAGATGACAAAAAAAAAAATTAAAAATAAATAAATCAAGGAAGAAAATAAAGAGCAAATTTACCAAGTTAATGTTTAAGAGAAAAATTTGTCTACGTATATGAAACTAACAAAAATTAAATTATATTTTATTCCTCCATGACAACAAAGCCACACTTCTAAACCTCCAGCTCTTATTGACCTCTAATACCATTACCAACTTTTGAAAGATGAACTAAAACTTTGTTAATGCCTCTCATCCACTACTAGAATGTTCTACCAGTGAGCTTCTAACACTATTATAATTAAGGATTTTCAGTTTAGAATGTGACTACTTTTGTTTAAAAACCTCACCTCAAGCTACACTTTTGGTGTATAGTAGAAAACAAAAATAAAATCATGATATGTTCAAGGATTTAATAAACGGCGAGGGCCCTTAGCTCGGTTGGCTAAACCTTTCCTGTTGCAGGAGGTTGGTCATGAAGTCTAGCCTCCCACACTACCATGGTGGAGGGCGTGTCGCACTAGCACTGTCAGTCATGTTGTAGGAGGTTGGTCATGAGGTCTAGCCTCCCCTATGCCCATGGTGGAGGGCGTGTCGTACCAGCACTGCCAGTCACGTTAAAAAATTTACTAGGCGCACTGCAGTTTATAGGGGGTCGTGCAACCCGATTCTTGCAGTCTAACAAAAAAAAAGGACCTCATCAAAAATGAACAAAAATGAAAGATTTCAAAAGATGGTGGAAATACATAATGACGCAAAAAAATTGGCCACACCAGGGTGATCAATAATACCTATCCTAGGAGGCAAAATAACACATGCACTAGACCAAAATACAAAATTAGAAAACAACATTTTAAACAACTCTACATTCATTTTATTTTCAGGTCAAGGGTTCAAATCTTGAAACCCTGAAAAGCAAATGATGTAGCAAACAATGCAGAAAACAACATTTTAAACCTCTACATACATTTTATTTTCATACATTTTATTTTCCAAGGTCAAGGGTTCAAATCTTGAAGCCCGGAAAAGCAAATGATGTAGGAAACAATGCAGAAAACAACATTTTAAACCTCTACATCCAAATTATTTTCCAAGGTCAAGGGTTCAAATCTTGAAGCCCTGAAAAGCAAATGACGTAGCAAACAGTGCAGACAACTTGTAATCACATACCTATGCATTTGGCCAATTTCACAGAGAAAGAGGAGATTGCTGGTGACAGAGAGTGCGATAGCGAGGGTTTGATTAAAGGGAAACCCCAAAAAAATCATTGTTGGCGAAGAGCTAGCACAAGCATACAGTGTAGCTAGTACTGATACCCCACAGCAATCATCGCCTGTAATGTAAGGTTTGTCTGGTGTGATCATGTAAGACAGGCACGGCCAGAGGCTCATGATGGGGTTGGTGCACTCCCTGTTTGTCTGTCCATTGTGCCATAACTCCACGGCCGCCTCTTTTGACTGCCGTCATGAAGGCCACTGTTCCAACTATGACCTACAATGACCTATTGGCCAAAATATTAATAAAATAATGTAAATATCTAAAAAATAAAGTGGACTAATAATAACTCCAATCTTTAAAATATTAATAAAATAATAAACATTTATAAAATTCACTTGGATCAAATGAGAACTTTCAAAGATTTAATTAAATTATTTAGAACATATGATCATATTTAATCATAGTTCAAATTAATTAAAAGAATTCAAAATTCATAATGTAATTTAATTGAATAATGCATCAATTCAAAATTTCACTCGATTTCAAGAAGGATAAAGAATATCACAAATCAACATAGAAGATAACATAATTATGGGGATACAAGAATATGCACTCACAAGCATCATTGGATCTCTTGTGACCAAAGTGAAAAAGCAATTTGGTTTAAACATAGGTAGAAATTTTAATAAACCATTAGGTGAAATGAGACAAGTTAATGATCCATAACAATCTGCTGCACATACCTCCTATTGATCAATCACCTATTAAATTCATACACACTCAACGCACACATCAAATTTTGTCTCAAAAATCATAACTAAAGCAATATGTTAGACCAATATATGTACATATTCTCATACATAGAAATCAAGGCATGTGCAATATCGTAAGACATTTTATTCAATGACATAGCCATAGTATGGAGCATAATAATTGATCAGTTATTGTAAGTACCTTTAAAAATATGCAAACACTATACTCAAACAAGGGTTAGTATCAACAAATCCTTCAAGAATACTCCTATGAAATACATTGTAAATGTTCCAAAATGCCACAAAAGATAAAGAAAAGCCAAATACATGATGAAAACATTCAACAAATTACCTATTCCATAGTTGGATTGGTGTCACTTGTGCTAGTGACCTTTTCCCAATCCTTGATAAAAGCTCAAATTGAAAATGCTATGAAGATGGTGTAGTGATGATGAACAAGATTAAATCTCAAGTAAAGAGAGTAACCTTGCATGAAATTGTGAAGATTGTGAAGGATTTGCTTGAGGATGATGCACCTATTTAAAGATTTTCAAAATGCCAAATGTTGAAGAGGGACCAATGTGGGATAAAAAACAAGCCAATGAATTGAGGACACTTGTCACCATGTGATTGATGGATGTATGTGCAAGATTTGGGAAGAGTGCCCAAGAGGGGGAAATTTTGAATTCAAATTTGCAATTAATTTTGAGAGGGGGACAAGAAAGAAGAGCAATAAATGCCCTGTTTGACTTGTCATGTTGAGGGAAAATGATTGTTTTAATAAATCAATAAAATTGATTTATTGTGCAAGTGGCTAGATCTAGATAATGCAAGTGCCTTGAGATTTTCCACCAACCTTTTGTATGGAGTTAGCTTATCATCCTTTGTTTGGTACTCATTGTTCACTTGATTTATGATAAGCTGTGAATCTCCATATACCTTCAATGCCATAATGTTCCACTGTACTGCTATCCTGAGACCTATAGTTAAAGCCTCGTATTCTGCAATGTTGTTGGTACAAGGGAATGCTATTTTGTATGATCTTGGTATACAATCCCCTTGTGGAGTGATGAAGAAGATACCAGCTCCGGACCCATGTTGTGTGTAGGAGCCATCAAAGTATAGTTTCCAATGAGTAGCTATGTCAATGTTGAAAATGGATTCATCTGGAAATTCTGAAACAAGTGGGCTCTCCGCATAGATAGGTGCATCTGCCAGTTGGTCTGCAATGACCTATCCCTTGATTGCCTTGCGCTCCACATACTCAATGTCATATTCTGATAATATCATTACCCACTTAGCCATTCTTCCTGTAAGTATTGCCTTTGAAAGAAGATACTTTAAGGGATCAATTTTAGCTATGAGTTTGATCTTGTGTGCCAACATGTAGTGTCTGAATTTTTGGGATGCAAACACCACTGCTAGGCAAGCTTTTTCAATGAATGTATAGTTTAACTCATGGCCCACCATTGTACGGTTGATGTAGTATATGGCTCTTTCTATTCCATTTTCATCATGTTGTGCTAGGAGAGCACCAAGGGCTGCTGCAGTTGCTGAGATATAAAGGATCAATGGTTTGTTCTGAATTGGAGGCCTTAGTACTGGAGGTGTTAACAGATATTCCTTGATTTTGTTGAAGGCTTGTTCACATTTGTCATCCCATTTGTACGTTACCCCCTGGTGGAGTAGGTGAGAGTAAGGGATTTGTTTGTCTGCTAATTGTGCTATGAACCTGCGAATTGACTGAAGCCTGCCTTGGAGACCTCTCAGTTGTTTCAATGTCCTAGGAGCTTCCATTTCAAGTATTGCTTTCACCTTTGCCGGATCAATCTCAATGCCTCTCATTGACACTATGTAACCCAACAACTTTCCTGATTGTACGCCAAAGACACACTTCTTGGGATTCAAACGAACCTTGTATTCTTCTAGTCTGTCAAAGATAGCACTCAAGACCGATATATGATCCTCCTTCTTTTTGGATTTTCCCAGGATGTCATCAACATAGTCCTCAACTGTTTTGTGGATCATGTCATGGAATATTAGTGTCATGGCCCTTTGGTATGTGGCCCCAGCGTTCTTTAAGCCGAATGGCATTACGTTCCAGCAGTATGTTCCCCATGGGCAAGTGAAAGCCGTCTTGTGTTGATCTTCTTTTGCTATCATAATCTGGTTGTATCCTGAAAATCCGTCCATAAGTGATAGCATCTCATGCCCCGCGGTCATGTCTACAATCATATCAATGTTAGGCAACGGAAAATCATCCTTTGGGCAAGCCTTGTTCAAGTCCCTAAAGTCCGTACAGATTCTTATGGCTCCGTCAGGCTTTGATACGGGTACCAAGTTCGATACCCATTCTGGATAATCAATTGGTCAAATGAATCCCACATCTAATAGCTTTTTGAGCTCCATTTTGACTAACAAAGCAATTTGAGGATGCATTTTGCGAAGCTTCTGTCTCACAGGTTTAGCTTTAGGATAGACTGCCAAGTGATGAACCACTACCTCTGGATCCAATCCTGGCATATCAGCATAGGTCCACGCAAAATTTATCTTCCTTTCCTTTAAGAAGGTAGCCAACTCCTCTTGTTCTTTGCATAATAATGACTCAGCGTAGAATGTAATATGAGGAGTTTCTTGTGTTCCCAGATTGATGGGGTTGCACTTTTCTGCTAGCATAGCTGACTTTTCTTGGTGTATAGCTGTAAGAGGAAGATTGAATCCCCCATCCTCAGGCGCCTCAGAGAGGTTTTCACCATTGGATGCGTCCTTTCTTTTTACTTTTTCAGAGTCGGAGAGTGCCACAAGGTGGTTTTCACTCAAGGACTTGGAGATTATTCTCAATTTTTTATTTTTGCGACTGAGGGATTCAATCGTTTCTCCATAGTATGCATGTGTATCCAGCTCTATGATAAAACCTGCCTTATGATCCCCACATGGAATGTCATCCCTAAGTCCCATGAATTTCGAGAGCGCCTTATCATTTTCAAACATGTCAAGAATTGGTGGTCCTCGTTGGTCGTAATCAATCAGTTGGGGATAGACTAATCGGATTTCATTGCTTTGGTTTTCAGACTCATAAGACAAGGTGCTAATCATAAGGACATTAGTATCCTCCTTCCATTGCCACCATAGAACCTACTATCAATGAGGATGATACCCTCTTCAACACGCATCAAAATCCACTTTACAACCCACTTGGATTTATCGATACATCTGAGGTTCCTTACCATACCACAACATCATTTTCTCTTGACACGCAAGTGTCTAGACCTTTGGTACAAGCAAGCTCGTCCGAAATAGAGAGACCTTATGGATTTGTCTCTTCATTTGCACAAGAAAATTTTCCACCATTCAAACCATTCACACCTCCCACCACGTCAACACCATATTTTGGTTTAGGGATCTCCCCTTTACCTAAATTTCCACCTTTCCCTAACATAAATCGCCCCATCCAAATCAATTCATCCAACCAAGGGGGTACATCACATCTTTCAAACACACCATCCACATCAAACCAACACATGATAGCTAATCAAAATACGGTCTCTCAAATACCCACTATTTCGCTCATCCCTACCATTCCTACCACTTCACCTAGTCCCACCATTCCTATCACTTCACCCATCCCAAATGCACCTATCACCACATTCACTCCAACCACTACATCCACTATACCTCAAACTTCCACTACCCCCATCATACCCCTTACATCGCAACCTCCCACCATCGCTCTAAACACATCTCAAACTTCCAACACAATTCCGATCCCACCACCACCACCACTGCGACCAAGCCAAGTAAGCCATTACAATGCTTCATTCAAAGCATACCAACAATTGCTCCAACAATATCAAACAATTCAGCAAGCACCTATAGCCACACACGCTTCTCAAGCTTTACGGAAAAATCAAGCTCAAACATCGCTGCAACAACAACAAGCACAACAAGCAGCACAAGCCCAAGCTTTGTTGCAACAACAACAACGAGCCGCACAAGCCGCTCAAGCTGCTCAAGCTGCTCAAGCTACTCAAGCTACACAAGCTGCAAAAGATGCCCAAGATGCCCAAGCACGAGTGCAAGCACAAGCGC
>VDFB02096079.1:0-23534 GCA_007258455.2 Sequoia sempervirens | reverse complement strand
GACACTCACTTCTCGGGTCAACCAAGATTCAATCCCTCATGAATCTCCCATGACAGACTGTTCACCTCTACTAAGAACTATGAGAATGTGGATGCCTTGGCAATGACCATTGTTGCACCAACAAATAGAAAAGGATTTTGGCAACTACAAATAGGAGGTGTCTAGTAAGGGCATCCATTCGAGTGGTTATACATATGGCAAGATTAGCTTCGATAAGGAGGATTCCCAACCTGTAGAGGTTACACTCTAGAGGGTTTATGGGGATTCACTTGTCGACATAACACATCCACACTCATGGTACTTAAACTTTCCTCAAGCACCCATTTTATATACAGATTGGAAGTAGCTTGTCTTTAGCCTGTTACTGGTTGGGTCGATCCCTCAGGGTGAGTACTTTTTCCCACCAAGGAAGACCCTCTAAAGGATTACACACATAGACAATGGGTCTAGTTTCTGATCACCAAGTTTGCACAGGGTGAGAGCATGCTCCCTACCATCTCAAGCATAGCAAATAGTGTTCATTCATCCCCTAGTTAAATCTTTATGGTGGAAGAAAATTGTTCATTTTAATGCACCAATTGAAATTTGTTTGAAGCTAAAAGACAATTAGTTTCAAAAATAAAAAGTATTTAGCCAAACATCTTGCAAAACCATAGATTAGTAGTTTTTCAATATTAGTCTTTGATAGTCGACATCTACACCACTTGTTAGTCCAAGCATTAGCTACAAATATTCATAGTAAAACACAATGAAAAATATAAGCATGAACATAAAATAATCTAGCAATGAACATATAAACATCAAAACAAAAATAAAATTTAAAAAAATTACCAAATCTTATGTATTAGATGCTTGATTTTCCTATTCAACCCTATGATAAATGCAAATGATTAGAAAAGTATCTTGTTGTTTAGTATTAAATAGTGATTTAAGAGCAAAAAGTAAATCATAATAGAAATAGTTCATTAAAAAGTGGATCAAAAATGGAAAAATCCAAAAAAAAGACTAGTAAAAGCTGACTTAAATAGTTATTTCAATAAAAATTGGAAGAAAAACAGGAAAAAATTTAAAAATATATTCAAAAACTCAAAAAATCGGCCATTTTATGTTTCAATACACAATCAATGAAAACGGAAAGAAATTCAATGAAAATGGAAACAATCATAAAAACAAATTTGAGTAAATCAGTGTTTCAACCGAATACCATCTGGTTGAACAATATTCAGTCAAATAGCATTCAGTTGGACACTATTCGGCCGATTCGGATTCGACCAAATCTAACTCAGCTGAAACAATCCATATGGCAAGTGGCATGGCAGCAAAGTCACCATTTTATCAAATTTCCAGAAATTTTCAACTTCTACTGAATATTTCTTCAATCAAATATTTTTAAAAAATAAAAATAAAAATACCATTTTGAGAGCTCATAGTGTTGAATCCAAATATATATATATATATAGATTAGCTGTAGTATATAAATATTTGAAAATATTGCAAGCAGGTTGTTCAAAGTCAAAAAGAGGATCAATTGAAATTAAATAAAAAATATTAAATCATCATAAAACAAATTGCAAAATATATGATGCCCCAGAGGAGAGAATCCTCTTCAAAAGGGTATATTTTTTTTTTTGAAAATGAAAAAAAATTAAACAATAGTTAGTGGCGATCAACTTAAAACTATCAAAATTCGAGTTACTTTTGACTTAAAATATTGTCTGAAAAATATGCATCAAAATTCATTTTTGAGAATGCCCTAGATAATCAGAGTCAATATCTGGGAGAAAATCTGAGAAAATGAAAAAAAATTCTATATGTTTCTTGACATCAACTGAATGTCACTTTTTATTGAAATTTTCAACATAACAAAATCTTCTTTTAAATTGATAAAAATATATCAATTTTTTATAAAAAAATAATTGAAAAATTACAGGAATAAACTTCAACAAAAGTTCTACATTTTATTAGTTTACATCATTTTGAAATTCAAAACATAAATACCACTTTTACATGGTTGGGATTGATAATTTTTTTTCTATTTATTGGTTCATTTATAAAGTCATTTCAGGTTTATTACTTTTACCATTATGTGTTCTTAGTTGACCCACTTTCCACCTTGTAGGTTACTCAATGAGGAGTTATTATATGTTGGAAAACTTCTCTTTTCTGCCATGTTCTTCCCTTTGTTATGTTGATTTTTGGAAGGTAGGGAATCAAGTGTTGGGGGAATTTCAGTCCCTTCCATGTTGACCCATTTTTTAATTTTAATTTTGTCTCTCATGCATTCTTCATATGGTTTGATATAGTAGGGGTTGATGATAGTTCATTAATATACGATTATTATACTTATATATAGTTATGAGCAACTCTAACCTTGAAATATTAGATCACCCCTATCCCTTGTCTGTTATGCTATTGTTTTGTTTTCTTTGTATCTTTCTCTCTTCTTTGCTTGGTTTCCATCGGTATGTCAGAGCAACGTTACTCTCACCAATGTTTTGATTTTAAAACCCATTCATTGCCAAACGAATCGTTTCTCGAAATCTCATTTTTCAAAGTGCATTCTCAGCCTAGACCCTGGGTGGGCATTGTTTCCTTCATCATGGGTTTGCAAAGGAAAAACTTGAGAAATTTCCTCTAAGGTGGGAGAAACTTTTCCTATGGGGAGAGCCTCAACCTTCCCCTTGTGAGGGGGAATTTTATTCCTTTCAAATTCCTTAATGGAGTGAACATCTTTCAAAAATATTCCTTGATGATCAAATCCATTTTTGGAAAAAAATCTTACACTTTCAAACATTGTGTCTCTTGAGAGGACCCCTCCTCTTTTGAAAGGTTCCTGAGGGAGCCCTTTAAAAGTCTTGCAATTTCTTGACTATCTTTGTGACTATTTGCTTGTTTACCTACATGGTTGCTTTTTGTTTTGTGACATATTTTATCTATGGATTAACATGTTGCTTTGCAGGGGTTCCTATGAAGCCACTTTCTAGTCTAACTCTACGGAGTCCCCTTACGTTGGGCTTCCTTCATGAGAGAGTACTTGAGGGAATTCCTTCTTGTAGGTTCGTAAGCATGTGAAGCGCTTGCATCTTGTGGAATTTTTCCATCATTGCTACATGGGCCTTTGGTGTACTTTGTACAACTTCGTAGTTCCATGGAGCTATAGAGTCCTTTTGTTTGAACCTCCTCAAAAGAGATTACCTATGGATTCCTTTTCCTACCTTGTGCTTTCGAGTTTTCTAGATCATGTTCTGCTTCCTCAATGGTTTAGGTATACATCTCTATCTCTTTGATCTACTTTACTGAACACTCATTGATACTTGTACTCGCTAAAGTGGGAGAAAAATGTATAGGATGGAATTTTCACCCCTTGTGTAAATTCTCCTTTTGCATACCCTTACCTTAGAAAATCAAATTTGAAGGAAAAATTCCACATCACCCACCTGCCTTCCATCCACTTGGTGTGTATTATGTGTTAGTGAGGGAATTTTTGTCAGGGATGCAAGTGCGACATGCGGATGTCTGTGTGGCGTGCTACCATCCCTGAGAGATTCCTATCTCTGAAGTCCATAGGGACATTACACACCTTATTGGGATAAAATTGTAATGGCTCTATGTGACCAATCGACCCAAAATGGATCCTTTTTTCCTTCAAATACATCCATTTTTACTTGACTTCATCCTCTACACACTCGTTCAATCTCTCTAACAATTTCACTCCATTTTCTTCACACTTTGGGATCTCTTGAGCATACTCTTGAAGCATTCTACTAGAATTTTCACAACTTAAGCATTGCAACAGCTTGATACTCCATCAACTTCACTCTTGCACATGAGGCTACCATAGAAGTTGCGATCTTGGAGTCTTGCAAGACCTCCTTCATCACCATTGTGGTTTTGGTGACTTTCCAAAGTTCGTTGCTTGCATTCTCCCTTCATTAGCCTTGAGAGGCCTTGGGTGGAGGTGGTAAGGATTCACTCTCCCTTTTGTGATTTGATTGAGTAGCATAGTATTGTTTTGTAGTGTTCAACAATCTCTCCTTCTTCTTTCCTTTATCACATTTTCTACTCCTTTTCTTTTCTAGTTGTCTTTGGAGGTGGAAACACCAAAAGAGGGGTTTGATTGAAGAAAACCTCTATAAAGCCCCAACAATTTTCCCCTTTGCTTGTGTTTAGGTTAACATGTGCGTGGAGCTTGTTGGCGAACTGGTGTTTCAATGAGTTGGTTTTCATCACTAAAATAACCAACAATGATGGAGATTTTGAACAAGCACAGTGGGGATAGAATGCATAAACTCAACCTATAATATTAGACAGTCAGGGGTCAACTTATAAAGGAGAAATATCCAAGCATGAGGTGTTGATGTGTATCAACACCTCTCCAGTCTATAAACTAGCTAGGCAGCTCATGAGAAAAATATCAAGAGTCCTAATGAGTCATACAGTCTGCACAATAAATGCCTAAGTAGGCTTAGGTTACCCTATGAGTATGCAAGCATTAAAGTATGCACTGACACCCCTCATTAAGCATAACTTAGGTGCACATGGATAAAATGGGTCCTGACTACTATCCTGGTGAGGTACCCATGTACAATGCAATCTCTCTAAACAACAAAGTAAGATAGAAAACCCAATGGGAAAAAAAACTATCCTCAAAAAAGAGAGATGTGGAGAAGACTAGAAAGACCCCCCCAAGGATGATGATGATTTTGATATAGACCACACGCTAAGAAGAGCTCATAGATGAATGAACTTTCTCTTAGTAAAGGGTTTGGTGAAGATGTCAACAACTTGCTCTAAAGACTGGGAAAAGACTAAGTTGATGATCTGACCATGAATCAACTCTCGAATGTAATGCATATGAATTTCTATACGTTTGGTTCGTTGATGTTGAACTAGATTCCTACATATATGAATAGTACTTTGGTTGTCACAATAGATGACTATAGGCTTCTTGAAAGGAGTACCAAACTCAGAAAGAATTCCTTGAAGCCATATAGCTTCAATAGCTGAGTTAACAGCCCCCCTGAACTCCACCTTTGTGGATGATATAGCAATAGAATTTTGCTTCTTGCTATACCAACTGATAGGACCTGAACCAAGTGAAAAATAGTAACCTAAAGTGCACTTATGATGCTCAATGTCACCAACCCAATTTGAATCTGTATAACCAACCAAGTCAAGTGATGAACCAACTCTGTAGTGAATCCCAAACCCAAGAGTACCATGAAGATAGTGAAGGATCCTTTTAGCTACTTTCCAATGCATCTCATGAGGTTTTTGCATGAATCTCAAAACCATGCCTATTGCATAGGCAATGTCTTCTTGGTATGATTCAAGTAAATAAGACTACCAACAAGTTTTTGATACAATGTAGCATCAACCAATGGTATAGTACAAGAAGTCTCAAGCTTGACTCTAGAAAGAAAGGGAGTTAGAGATGGTTTGCAAGTAGTCATATGAAATTGTGCAAGTAGATCGAGAGTATACTTGGGCTGTGCAAGAGTAATCCCTGAAGCTGACTATGAAGTCTTGATTCCAAGGAATTAGTGCAATAAACCCAAGTCTAGAGTCATGTCAAATCTATCCTGAAGTGATGTCTTCACTGCTGCAATGGCAAATGAAGTACTCCCAGTAATCAAAAGATTATCAACATATAGAACCAGTATCAAAAGTGAATCATCTTGTCATAGTAGATATAGATTAGGATCATAATGAAATCTAGTAAAACCTGAAGATAGGAAGGAGTCTATCTTGGGATACCAAGCTCTAGGAGCTTGTTTGAGGCTATAGAGAGATTTCCTAAGTCTACAAACTAAGGATGAATCCTAAACAAACACTGGTGGTTGTTCCAAGTAGATTTCCTCTTGAAGGTATCTGTGAAGAAATTCATTCTTCACATCCATCTGATGTACATCCCGTCCATGTGATGTGGCTATAGCAAGTGTGGTTCTAATGGAAGTCATCTTAGCACCTGGAGCAAAGGTTTTTGTATAGTCAATGCCTACAACTTGTGAAAAACCTTTGGCTACCAATCATGCTTTGTACTTATCAATTGGCCCATCTACAAAAAAATTAGTTTGATATATCCACCTACATCGAATTATCTTTCTTCCCTTAGGAAATGAAGTCAAATCACAAGTGTGATTTCTAATCAAGGAATCATATTCCTCATCCATAGCAATATCCCACTTTGGTATGCCTAATGCTTCTCCGAATGTTTATGGATCAGAAACTAAAGCAAAGAAGGCATGTTCCCCCCTAAAAATCTACTTGAATCATTCTATCATCTGTTGAATCATGTACCTATGTATCTCCCCTATGTATAGTGTAAGATGTGGGTGAGTTTGGTGCAGATATATCAAATTCTAATGCAATCCCTGAACTAGATGAAGATGAAGCCTCATCACTATGAGAACTGAAAGAAGATACTACACTAGGAATCTGCTAAAAATGATCTAAATCATCAGTATTGTAATTAGGATTTGAAGAGTCCACAATATGTTGAGAAGTTTCAAGTATAGTTTCAAGAGATGTTCTTGAAACTTAACACTTCTCTCAATAAACAACTAATGTGTGGTAGGGTGGAGTAGGCGATATATTTTTACGCCATCTAGATATTAGGCACAAAGATGCAAGGTTTAGATTATGGATCCATAGCCTTGCATTTCTCTTTTGGAATGAGATCCATGGCATGTGAGCCAAAAACTCTGAAATGATCAACTATTGGTTTCCATCCTTTCCAAGCTTCAAAGGGAGTGATACCCTTTAAGGCTTTATGTAGAACTCTATTTTGTATATAACATGCACAATTGATTGCTTCTACCCAATATGATGGTGTGAGGCCCTTAGAGTGAATCATACAATTAGCCATCTCTTTTAAAGATCTATTTTTTAGTTCTGCAACATCATTTTGTTGTGGGGTATAAGAAACTATGCACTGTAGATCTATCCCCTTTGATATACAAAACTACTCAAAAATATTGTTGACATGTTCTCTCCCATTATCTGTTCGAAGAACCTTGATGACTTTCCCTAAAAAATTTTTGACAAGAGCTTTGAAATCTTGAAAGGACTCAAACACTTCTAATTTTTTCCTAAGAAAGTAGACCCATGTAAAACGTGAGAAATCATCAATGAAGGTGAGAACATATCTATCCCTTGTAAAAGATGGATGGGGAAAAGCCCCTGAAACATCACTATGAACAAGTTCTAAAACTTGTGTTGCCCTCCATGATTTACTTTTATCAAATTTTTCTTCCGGATGCTTTCCAACTGCACAAGCCAAACAAAGCCCTTTAGAAAATTTAACCTTAGGTAATTCGTTAACCATGTTCTGTTCACATAGTTGTTCAAGATAGCGGTAATTAAAATGGCCAAACCGCTCATGCCATAGTTTGCTAACTTCATTTGAATGAGTTAGTAGTGCTTTTGGAGAAACATTTGTGGAAAAATTGGAGAAGGTATATAATCTAGATTGGTGATTTTTCTCTCCTATTGCTACCAAATTGTTGCTTTGTAATTCTCTTATCTCAATTGAATTTGGAGAGAAGTGTACTCTCATTCCCTTCCCTAAATGAGTAATTTGATACACTGAAAGGAGATTAGTTGAGAGTTAAGGTACACTTAGAACATTTGCAAATGTTCCTCCTTCAACTTCAATAGACCCTCTCCCTTTTACCAATGCTAGAGTATCATCACCTAAGGTGATTGTGGACATACTTGATGGTTCTAAGGATGAAAAAACAACCTATGAAGAACCCATATGGTGTGAAGCACAAGAGTCTAGAATCCATGATGGAGATAAAGATGCTTTAGCACCTAAGGCTTTGCCTTTTGATTTCTCTTTTCCCTTAGTACTATCTTGATTTGATGAAGATTCCTTTATAGAATCAGGTAGCCCTATATTTTTTATTTTTGATAATTTGTTATAGAACTTCAATTTTTTTCTTCATGTAGTGATGTTCATCATGTCCAATATTTTTACAAAAGATGCATGTAACTCTCTTTTTACCTTAAGAGTCTCTTTCGAGTTGTCAAATTTTCTTGAACTTTCTTAACTTCCTTGTCTTTTTTAGTGTTCTTCTTCTCCCCTTTTGAAGTTTGATGTGTTTCATTCCTTGCAAGTAGGGTTTGACGTTTAGTAGACTTCAAAGTACCCATTTGAATTAACTTTTCTTTCTCCCTTGTGAGGTCAACAATAAAGTTATCAAGTGTGGGAATTGACCATGAGGCTCTAAGAGCCCTTTTAGTAGAGTAGAAAGTTGATACAAACACAAAAAAAATTGGACCTAACTTGGAAAGTACATAAATGATTAATTGATCCTCTTTCTTGTCAATTCCACAATCTTTTAAGTGTGACTTCAAGGATTTAAACTTAGTAAAAAAGTCTTGTAAAGTTGAAAAATTCCTAGGACTAAAACCTAAGAGTTGATTTTCCAACTCATGGCTTCTAAGTTCATCTATTTTCCCAAATAGTTTGTCAAGACCTTCCCAAACTTGGTTGGGAATTTTCAAGTTCTCAACATGGAACAAAAAATCAAGAGATAAATTTAGACATAGGAAGCCAAATGCTTGATCACACTTATTGAAAAACTTTTCTTTGTCTTTAGTTGCATTAGGTTTTTTCTCTATTCTCATAGTTACGGGCTATATAAGCCTTTGTTCATTAAAGTACAAGAATTACTTTCATATTCCAATCATGATAATTGAAAGGTGTTAAGGGAATTATAATAACATTAGATTCCATACTTCTTTGACTAAGATAGTTGTTTGTAGAAATGTGGAAAAAAAGAAGTTAGAAATGTGTGAAGTTAAAAAACAAAAAAAACACAAGCACTTCTTGAGGAACTGTGAAAATGAACCACACAATACCCCCCTTGATTATTTTTTCCCCCCCAATTTGGAACATTATAGGAGTTCTTGTAACTGACCCAAAAAAGACACAAATAGGCACTTTATAAGATGAGTGTGATTTTGTGCTCCATGAATTTGTGGCAAAAGAATATGTACAAATCCCAGTTACGATAAAAAAGTTAGTGCACTTTGAAGATTTATCCCTATTACAAAAGACTATTTCCTTCTTACAAAAACAAATCCAAATTTGTCTTAAAAATTTTTATCTAAAATTTTAGAATGAGAGAGAAAAAAAAACATTTAAATTGAGATTGAATAGTTGTGCCTCTTCTTGCTTTGAAACCACTACCTCCAAATGAATTTGATGCCCCTACCTCTGAGAAAACTCATCACCCTCTTTCCTTTCTATCTATCATCTTTGATCTTCCTTCTCGTAGCCTAACAACCTTAGAAACTTTTCATTTTGTGTAATTTTGAACTTGAGTAAAGAACGAAACACCCTTAGGCATGTGGTAGAGATGTGGATAAAGAAAGCAACAGATGAAATGATGGATACCAAAGAAAAAACATGCCTAAAGTGATATCTCACTCCTTCTAATTCTGCCCAACGTGCCTCCCTAACTCAAATGTGAATCACTGCTCAAATTTTAAAAAGTTAGCACTAAATATGGAATAGATCACATATTTGAGAAGAGGTTTCGTGCCTTTGAGGAGAGGTGTCATGCCTTTGAGGTTTCCATGTTCACCACACCAAGAAAATCATGGCAGGGAAAGGGGGCATTCATTGCACTTGTGCTAGGAACTGGGGACATATTTCCACAATCAAACGTCAATAAGAAAACCTATTAGGGATGTCACAACTGGCTAAAGCCAGTATCGTAGTCTCTTCTTCACCTTGGCCCAAATTGCTAGAGTACACACAAAACCACCCCATACAGAAAAAACTCATCTTTAGAAGGAAAAATGACTGCCTTGTAGTTGTCATTTTCCCTTTCAAAAAGAAAAAAAATGTGCTTCTAGTTGGTGATTCACCTCTAGTGGATTATCCCCATCCTACAAATAATTAGTGCAAACAAATAGGGGAAATGAATTGGTAAAAAAAAAACTATCTATTTCACCTTTATGGCCTACTAAAATCCTACGTGGCTCTGATACCATGAAAGAACTAGTAATGACAGAGATTTTGAACAAGCATGGGGGAGATAGAATGCATAAACTCAACCTGTAATATTAGACAGCCAAGGGTCAACTTATAAAGGATAAATATCCAAGCATGAGGTGTTGATGTGTATCAACACCTCTCTAGTCTATAAACTAGTTGGGCAGCTTATGAGGAAAATCCAAGAGTCCTAGAATGAGTCATACATACTGCACAATAAATGCCTAAGTAGGCTTAGGTTACCCTATGTGTATGCAAGCATTAAAGTATGCATTGAAAATCACCTTAGTTCTCATCTACTAATTTTATTATTTTTGCGTTTACTTTCTATACTTTAATGTTCTGTTTATTTCATTAAAATTTGTTAGCTAGGTTGTCAGTAGGTTTTTGGTAGTTTCTCTGTTGTAATTTACATTTTTTGGTTGTACGGACGCTAGTGCGTGAGAGACACACCAACACACCACACTTTCATCCCAAACTCGCGCTATTGTCCTCATAAAAAGAGTTGTCTGAGGTGCAGTTCAAACTCCAAAAACCATCTTGTCTAGCTCCAACCAAATTTTTGGGTCTGTAGAGTGACAAAAGTACTTTAGAATGCTCTTCATTCTCAATCCTCATCCCAAAACATCCATTAGAGTGAGGTAAGTTAGGGCAGCCCTCCGCTCTCAGCTCTTCATGACCTAGACCCTTGACATGGTTGGTCCCCCTCTCTTACACATGTATAATGCATCTTAAAATACATCATAAGTTTATGCATGATGTATATTCATATTTGTTAATGCAATGCTACAATTACACTACTTATCTTATAGCTAAGTGTTATTTTAGGCACATCTTATAATGTATATTATAACATTTCACAAACAAATATTTTTCACATTATATTATTATTCTATTAAGAACTTTAGAAAAATAATTACAATACCTTTCTCTAGGGATGATTCTTCATATCACCAAAACTTAAACACACTTTTCTTTTTACAAATCTTTAATTGTTGATTTATGCATGGTAGAATGATATGATTGAGAATGGATTTATCTCTCACAATGAATTCCTTCATAAAATTTCTCACCATAATTTTTTCTCCTCTTCCTCTTCATGCTACCTCTTGGAAAAAATTAATAGATCTTGTTCTTCTCAATTGAACTATAGGATCATAACATGTTCAAAATATCAATGGTGAATTTTTACTCATAGCCTTATCATTAGAAAAAAATGACTTGACCAATCAATCTATATATACACATAAAATAATTCAACTATTAATTATTCCTAATTTAAGTCAAATTGAAATTACAACATATCAAATGTTTCAACATTTTCTTACAAATGGCATGCATTGTTTGAATTTAAAACAAAAAAAAATGCCACTTTTATCTTACCTTTAAAGAGAAAGAAAGTAACAAAAGCTCACTTTCCACTTTTTCTTTGTTTGTGAACTATCGCAAATTATAGTAACAAGCATAAAGAATGGAGGACATACCTACACCTTGGAAGCATACCAAGAAATATCTATTTTTCCTTGAGAAGAATGGAGGAGGACATACCTACACCATGGAAGCATACCAAGATCAAGTTGTTTCTAACAAAAAGTTATATGATAAGAAAGAAGAAAATAAAAAGAGACATTTAAAATGAATAATGTCTAAATTATTTTTTAAGTAAAATAAAGAAACATAATACATTGAAAAAGCAATCACACTAAACCTTACAATTTGAAATAATATAAACAAGTGTCAATCAAGAATCAAGTTTGTATCTTATGCAAAATAGAAGAGTGCTTGTCCATTAAAATCAAACAAGAAATGAGCACAGATCAATCAGTTTCAGGTAGACTATTTAAGTATCATCGTCTTCAACAATCAAAGATCAGTTTTAACTGATTGAACTTACAAATATCTATCATTTTGTTAAAGTTGATGAAATGTAAAATTACTATTGACTGCCATTTAAAAGAAGCGGTGTTTGTAATTGTGCTCACACATAACTCCTATCTATTTGATAGAGTGTTTATATAGAAAAACTCTCATAGACCAAAATTATGAGCTTATTTAGAAGCATCTGTTGTAAAAACCATATAAAGCAGAGACAGACTTCTCGCTCACGATGGGGAGGCAAAAGAAAATTTGATGTGAACTTATTTTGAGATTATGAACGTTTTCTATGACTTCTGTCCAACAAATTAGTGGAGATCGAGTAGACATAAGAACGTGTCAGACGTAAAGTACACGGCGTTCCAAATTCAATGACAGTTAAAACCCAGCTGCATGGCAATATAGCGACGTTTTCATGAGCCAACAAATCCAATATATATCACTACCGTAGCTCATTATTCTCACGAGATCTCAACGTCATGAATGACAAGCCAAGCAAGGTAAAATCAAGGGAAAGATCAATTTTGCAGTCAAGATAATGTAAACAACTATTCGAAAACTATCATTGAACTTATTCTATCTTGACGGTGTTGCATGGAATAAAGATAATTGTCCAGCACGCCTCATTCTTGGTCGGATAACAACGAATTTTAAAAGGAAATTACGTGTAGCCTTCTACTTTTCCTTTTCACGTGTTTATTACTTCACCACATCTTTCAATAATTTGCACACAAGATTGAGTTTCCTCCTTGCATGGCTTGGATCATGCAATCTCGTGCAGTTACATCAATCGGATTCAATGGAAAACATCATACATTACATTTGCAAAGTTGTATTTAAGCAACTCTGGAAGGCTGTCTGCAACACAAGATTGTGAGCAGCCTCGGCCAGATCCCTTTTTAGCTGATGTACCTAACCAGAGGCATGCTATGACCTATCTTTATTGACCAACATTGTGAAAATGGTGCAGCTGTTCATCGTGGCAAAATTCAACACATTAATAGTTTTGTAATGGCATTGTCCTTCCGACTCCCTTAGACATAAGCACCCACAACAAATAACCCAATTTAAATTAAAATAGCTTTTTGTTTGGATTGAATACCAAAAAAAATTATAAACTACTCAAACCTAAAAGACGCATGAAATATTTAATGCCATAAAGTTTATTGTAGGATAGAAAAGTATTCTTCTACCTGCCCATTAATGCATATAAGTTAGCCTTTGTTATATTATTAGGTTTCGTAGGCATTTAACATATGTAGTTTTGAATCAAGAATCTAATGATAGTCGTCTATTATAGGACTGTTGACACTTCATTTTATTTTTAAAATTGTGTTTAATTATTTCTTTTTGGTAATAGGTTGGCAATAATTTTTAAAAATAAGTTTTTTTTTAACAGGTCATGGTTATTGTCTATTAAACAAAAAACTCTTCTTTAACACATACTTTCAATAAAATAGAGTTTGATATTAATAAAGAAAAAATATATTATAACATAGTAATAAATTAGAACCACTCAATAGAAACAAGTGATATAACAGTCATTTAGTGTGGTCCCCCCCCGATCCTAGTTGGCTAAAGCTTAACTTTGATGACTTGGTCAAAGGGAACTTGGGTCAGGCAGGCGCAAGTGGCATTATCTGAGACCACAAAGGGATGGTGGTTCTCACATGTGCAGTCAATTTGGGTTTGCAAACTTCTAGATATGTGGAAGTGGTGACTGCTTATCATGGGATTCCTATTGCTAAGAAAACTAGAGTGTCGAATCTGGTGATTGAAGGTGATTTGAGAAACACAATCATAATGTTGAGGGGAAGGCAACTCCTTGTTGGATGTTGCAGGACCCCATCTTGAAGGCTCATCATGACATGATGAACTCTGGGAATTGTAGATTTTCTCACATGTTCTATGTTGGGAGCAAAGTGGTAGATGCAATGGAAAATTTGGGGGCCTATACAGAGATGATCACAATTTGGAATGATCATTCTATGATCCCAGATAACATGTGTGAACTTTTAATTAATGATGAAAAAATACTCTAATCTTGTGATTAAGCTGAACTTCTCATTAGTTCATATTGACAACTAGCACAAGTTATGTATTAAGCAATTTTTTCACCTTGTCTCGAGTATCCATAAGTTAGCTTTGTCTTCAATTGTGCATTGTAATTGGTGCTTCCACAAAATTCTCAACTTTCCTCCATCTAAAGTGCCTATTGTGATGGGTGCTAATTTGGTCCAAGAGGAGCCTACCTCTTATGAGATATGGAAGAAGGATAAGGATGTTTGGACTATCCTTCAAAGGGGTAAGTTGGCTAATTATATTGACGGTACGATAGGACGTAACCCTAACATCTCCATGGAATTTTCTAACTCATGGAAGGATGAAAATGTGGTTGTCGAGGGATACTCTTTCTCTTTCAATATGGAGCTTATCACCAAGGTCACTGGGCTTTCCCTAGAAGGGGCATGTCTCCCTAGATAGCCTAAAGGCCACTATCAAAAAGAAATCAAAATATTTTTGCAAAAAGGGGAGAAGACTAATCATCTACAAATGACTTCAGTTCAAGGATGATCCCTCTAGTGTCTAGAGAAGAATGCAAGAAGTGTTGATGAAATATGTCACACTAGAAGGTAGGTTCATACACTTCCATTCCCACCTTTTCCTCATGTTTATTCACTTCCATTATATAATGTGTTCAAATGAATTTTATGTTCTAGATAATTTCCTTGCTTGAAAAATCTATTAAGGCTATTCAAGACAAGGGGAAGCATTTATTCCTCCACTAGGGGTTGATTTTCAAGATGTATCATTTCAAGGTGTCTATTTTCCCTTCTTTGGCCTCTACTTGAAAAAGTACACTCATTGTTAGGGATTATGTTAAGCCTTTGGAGGGCCTTCCTTCTACCCCGGGCCTTGAGCCACTTCCACAAACTCCTAAAGACTCACTAGAGCTAAAGGTAAATCCCCTATTTCTGAGGTTCCCATCTCGACTTCTAAGAAAAATGTATCATTTTCTAACCCCACCCAAATCTCTATTTCAAATAATTCTGATGATCCAGGTGGTACCCCTCCCCCGAGGGTTTCCCTGTTGGATCTTCTTCTTGGGAAGACTATTCTAAAGCCTCCAAGTCTCCCTTGCTGACCAACCCTACTAGCCCTTCAGATTCTTCTACCCTTTGTGTTATCTTGGACAATATCCTTAACGAATATCATATGGAAGCTATTGTTTGTGCTAGTTGCACCCTCTAAGACTGAAAATGAATGATTTGCTCGTGAAGCCATGAATGTCCAAAATGATGTTTTGAAATGGTTGCTCACTTAATTAATTATGGACAAAGATAAAATTCAATATCTAGAAGTGAAGGAACTCAACATAAGGAGGCCTGGCTTGGTGAAGTTGATGACACTTGGGTCATTGGGCCCTATTGTCTTTTGTTGTTTTAAGTCTTTTGAGAAGTGGGCCAATTTGGAAACTGATGTTGAGAAAATTTAAGGTTGTTGTTTGGACTACGAAGGAGAGGGGAAAGTTACAAGAAGAGGTGGCTACTATGCATAGAAACCAAGAAAAAACTTTGAATTTCTTAAAGGAGATCGTTGATATAACAAGGAAATAATGAAAAATATAGTGGTCACCATTCAAGGGTTCTAATAGGAGCTCCATAATAGCCATTGTTAGAGGGCTAGAGAGGATTGTCAGGAAGTTGCTTTGTCTAAGAACAAGGGAAAAAATTAGATTGTTCAATTATGCCCAATATCCAAGAGGGCGATCCCATGAAAAATAAACCATTGTCATTTCAAGAAAAAATGTAATTTATGGCGAAAGAATGGAAGGTAATTAATGGCCTCAAGCTATTGGGTGATCATTAGTTGTTCTGATTCCTAGCTAGTCTTTTCTTGTGTTTTGTTTCCCTACTTTTTTTTGGTCTTTGTTTAGCTATTTTTCATTTTCTTTTTGGGTGTCTCATGTCTCGTTAGCTCCCCTATTTATCCTTCATGGCCATTTTGTAAGGGTATGATCCCTTCCCATCTTTAATTTAATCAAGGAAATATAAGGAAAGGGAACCTATTTGGTTTTTTCCTTAGGGTTTGACACCTTTCCCAAATTTCATTTATGTAATGGGGGGTATATTGTGTGTAAAGATGGAAATGAAAAGATGGAGTGATGTATTTGTACAAGGTATGAGGTTGACTTATAGCCTAATAGATCTGAATCAATAAATCCTTAACCAAATCTATAAATGTCCTAATAATGAAATGTAATGATCTAATTGGCCTAAGGATGCTAATAACCACTTTCACATGCAAACAGATCTAAGATATCATTGATAAAATAGGACAACATAAATAGAAAGGGGAGGACACTATGCACCTATGGTACGAATTTTAGCCTAATTTGTCAACATGTTTGGTGTAGGGGGCACCATAAGCCTCATAAGTAGGCATTTTTGTCATTTTTGAGTTTTAGATTGGTTTAGGTATTTTTTGAGTCTTATAAGATCTTTTAAGACCACTTAGGGTCATCTTGATCCATTTTGAGAAGTTCTAGGTCATTTGGTAAATAATTACAAAAGTTGCTAAAAATTGTCATTTTGCAAATAAAAGTTGTCAAGGCAAAATTGTAAAAGTTGTCATATTTGTGTAATGGTGCAAAATGGTTGGTTGGAGTTAGTTAGACAGGTGAATATAGTTGAAAATGTATTAATATGTCTTTCCAACTCGATTGAAGATGTTGGAGAACTTGTATTGGAGATTTTGATGAATGAATAACACAATTTTCTCAGTTTTATCACATTTTTTACTGTTCTTTTCATTTTATAGAGTTTGTATGAAATTTTTATGACCTGCACATGATTATATATTGTTTGTAGAGGAATGAATCACCTCTCATTTTCAATAGGCTTGGTGATTTTTCATTAAGTCAGGAGACAGTTATGGCCATTTTTCTAATAACAGTCTAGAGCCCTAGTTGGGTTTCCTAGTGGACTTGTAAAATGCATTTTTTGTCATTCCCATGGTGGAATTTCCTTAAAATTGGTGGAATGTCTTATCATTGTATTTATTTTCAATCCTCAAAATTTCAGGTTCCTGGGTTTTGGTTGGCATGTGTTTTGGTGATGCCCTAGGTCTAATCTTTTCGTGTCTTAGATCTAATTGCCAGAAGAATAGTCAATTTTTGAAGGGTTCTGTACAAAGTGACAACCCTTGAAATTTTTTTATGTTGTATAAATCCAAAATGGTTACCTAGAACTATTTTTATATTTTTTATATCATCTATGCAATGAAATTTATTCCCAAAAAACTCAATTTGCTGCCCCCATGTTTTAGGCTCAAGAAATAGGACAGTTAGATTTTGAAGCCTCCATACCAAAGCAACCCTAGCCAAGTTTTAGATATTTTGACAAAGATTAAAAAAAAAAAAAGGGTATCCAAAAGTATACTCACATTTTGGTTCTCATGTCTTCCTTGAAAATTGTGCTTGGAAAACCTTGTTTGGAGGGCTACTAGGATGAATGAAGACTAGTGGATCAAAACCCACCATTTGAATGCTTAGAGATTGAAACATTGGTTCTTTGTGATTATTTTGAAGTTTTCCACCCCATCTCTACATCAATGTTTCCTCTGGGGGTTCCATTGTCCTACTAGGTATTTTTAGATCTATTTTCATAGTCCTATGATGTCAAATATGCACTTCCATTTCCCATCTATAGAATTTTTGGATCATTGTAAGATATTTCTATAATTGGGTTTTAGTGAGTTGTCAAGGCCTAGGGTTCCGATGCAACAATGAATAAAGTGTCTTCAAGCTTCCTTTGATCTTCAAAGTACCTAAAACTTACACATTTCGAACTTAGAGAAGAAATGGTGTGCCATTTTAGAGGCTTGTCTTGGTCAAACCTCGTGTTAGTGCTTCCACTTCCATAATGCCAATTTCAATGATAGGAAAGATAAATGATAAGATGAAATTATGAAATTATAAATTGTTGCAACTCACCACCCTTCGATGGCTTCCTTGAAGGACTAAAGTTATACATATTGCGTCAAGGATCTTGGATCTTTCTTGCTTGATTTCCTTGAATGCTTGAATGCTTTGGAGACCTACAAAAAAGGTTATCCTTCACAAAAATAATGAACATGAATGAGCACATAAACTTTGACATAATGTTCTAGATCTTGAATTTTTGCAATAAATCTCTAATGATTGCTCTTGAATTGGTATTGAATACTCTTTGAATAATCTTGACAATAGTTTTTTCTCATGAATGCTTGTTAGATTTGAAATAATGCAATAACTAGGTATTTATAAGCATTTACTCTAATTTCATAAAAATTACTCCCAAGAGCCAACTTTAAATATTTTAATTTCAAATAATAAAATACCGACAATGACATATTTGAATTTGGAGCCAAAATAAGGGGACATAGGTGCCTTAGGTTGTAGTTTCCCAACCCTATTTTTGAGGGTTTAAATTGTTAGCGACAAAGTATTAAATTAGAACATTTGTTTTATGCTTGCAAATTGTCATAAAATATTTAAAATAAGTTTTGAAATACATAATTTTGTAAATTAGGAGGTTAATTAGGTCCAAAAACTTAAAGGGGAGAAAAAAATAATGTGAAATTTTCAAGAGTGACAATTTACTACGCTACATTCAACCCCCACTTTAGTGACACTATGAACTTACGCTCAAAATCACACTAAAGTAAAGAAATATATGTCATTTAAGGGGTACAAATGTATGAATATTGAAGAGATAGGATGACTAAGGATCAAGGAAGGTGATCAAGTGCCTAGGATCCAAGATCCTATGACAAACCAAGATAGGCACAAAGGAAAACACATGTATCATATTCAACAAGACAAAATACAAAAACATACATGTCAGAAAAAGTGAAGCATACACAATTCAAAAAAACATGACATGATGGAAACTAAATATGACAATGAAATGAAAAGAAACAAAATGTAGACATGGTGGAAACATGATGAAGACACAGAAAAAAACACAAGGTTAGTACTAAAAGATTTGAGTTGGTAAGGGAAAGAGACCTTAGTCTTAAATTGTCTCAAATACCAAACATCATCCATAAAATAAATATTAGCTCACATGATGACCAAAAAGTTGTGTTATGCCACATCACTCATAAAACACACAACTCCACTAGCAAGCAAGGTATGTTATGCTAGGTGGCCATGTTAGAAAGGGGTTTTCAAGTTTAATATCTTGGGGGATGAACAAAACTCACCTTAGGGGTGCATAAAGCTCACCTTAGGGGGTGCACAACAATAGCATAAGGCTAAAAACCTAAGGGATGTTGTATCAACACCACCACAAGAGATGATAACAAAGGGGCTTTGCTCAATATACAAAAGGTCACACCTTAGGGGATATCATTCATGACATCACCACCAAGAGAGGACAAGTCATGGAGAAATAAATTTGTGCCTTAGGGAATACTATATCTTTATCTCTATTTCTCAATCCTCCATCTCTATCTTATGTATCTTCCCTGGCCCTTCGTCCTCCCTCTCTCTTGTCTTTTATCTATCTCCTCTCTCTCTCCTCTCTATATATATCTCCCTCTCTATATATATCTATCCCTTATTTTTCTCTATGTTTTTCCCTCTCCCTCTCTCTATCTCCTTATTGAGCTCCCACTATATCTCACTCTAACTCTCTCTATTTCTCTATATCTCTCTCCTTTTATCTCTTTATATATCTCTCTCACTATCTCTATATGTTTCTTCATCTCCCTCTCTATCTCCCCCTCTACCTCTATCTTTTTATATATATCTCTCACTATATATTTATCTCTCTCTATATATATATATGGATACCCTCTTTCCCTCTATATATCTCCCATCTCTCTTTCTTTTCATTTCTCCCTCTCTCTATCTCTCCATCCCTCTCTTTTTATCCTTCTCTACCTCTCTATCATGTCTCCATCCCCCTCCCCCTCTCCCTCTCTTCTATCTATTTCTATCTCTCTCACCATTTCTTTATATTTCTCTCACTCTCACTTTTTATTTATCTCACTCCCTCTCCCTATTTCTCTCTCACTCTTCCTCTCTATCTCTTCTTGGGTATGTGTAGGATCATGATGGGCCAAAAAGTGGCGATATGAAAAAAGCAGTGTTTTGCATTCACCCAAAAATGCAAAAATCCCGAGTTGAATTTTTTTTTTAGTTGGGTGTTAGTACATTGCTCCATAGAAATTCCCAAACCAAAGTAATACAAATCGAATATCGGATATCTAATTTGTGTCAGGTAATATATACCCAAAATGTGACCGCCACAAGTCATTTTAAACCTTGGCAGCCACAGTGTCTTAGACAAAGACGGTAAGGGGGCATATCCGATATCAGATTTTTCCTGATATCTGATTTATAAGGTAAGTTTTTGGTTTTTTTTGTGTTAATCAATTTTGTATTAATTTTGTATTAATTTTGTATAATTTTAACTAGTTTTTTACGGATTTTTATTAAAAACTAGGGATTTTTACAATAATTTCATTTATATTGTGTAATTTCAATTAGATTAATTATTTTTCAACTTCAATCAGGTATTATGGTTGAGAATCAAAACCCACAAATGTCAAACTCTCTACCACCTATGTTCCCATCAATTGAACAATTAATTGGTGAAAAATTGGAGAAATTGAGGGGTATTTGTGATGTTTATAAGACAATCCCTCGATTATCCCAAATGACAAACACATTGAAAGAAATAATTAAATATATAGAAACCCTCTCCACCCAACATAATTCCATTATTTCATGGTGAGAAACCATGAGGGAATATTACTCTGATGGATTGTCTTACAAAGAGGTGAAAGATCTTGAAATAACAAAAGTGCAAATAGCCTCTTTATTTGTTAACCCCCGCACCGATCTGCCAGTTAATCTTGATAGACCAAAACTTTCTATAAAATGGTGCATGAATAAGGACATTGTAGATAATGTTTGGGATCATTGGTGGATGGTTTTTGATAAACCACCAAACAACAATATTGATGTACCAATTTACTTTATTAAAAAATTATACGTTGAGTTTGTGTTAGGGAAACATGTCAATTACTTTGACATTAAACCCTTCTAGAGCGTCGATGGAGGTATGCCCCAGGATAGACCAAGGGCAGTTAGAGTAGTCCAAGGCCCATATGTTCCCCATCTTCCCCTTCCTCTGCCACCTCCAATACATCATCCAGATATTATCGACAATGCAACCACATATACTATTACAGCTATTCACTCTTTGAGTGATCTTTTCGTACAGTAATTCAACCACATGCTTGTGATGTTAGCAATGGATCGAGTGCTACTACCTCATCCTCCTCAGGTCCACATATTTGTGTGCCACATACTTGCACTATGTGCCACCAGATATGCTTGGGTCCTCTTATACAGCTTGTTGAGCATCCCTTCGACACTTCTAATTTTGACCTCCATGATGTGGATGATATAGGAGATCAGACACAGGGGATTGGAGCACAGCCTTTAAAGTCCTCTCTTGCTAGAGAGGGGGATGTTGGAATAGCTACACAAGTAAGATTTCAAGTTGTAATTTCCATAACTTGTATTTTTTTTTAAATGAATATTAATAAGATATAGTATCAAGTATTAATATTTATTTGCATGGTCTACTTAACAGTCGATGCCTGAGGAGGAGCTTTCATAGGTTACTGATAGCACCCTCATGGCCATTTCATTTGGCCTTGACATGCATGCGGTATATATTTTCACACTCACTTGTTTACATTTTTTCAATATATACTTTCTTATCATTTGAATTGTCATTAATGAAATTATATATTAACTTATATGTTTATCTTATTTTCCTCTTGTAGGAAACACCTAGTGTGAGCGAGGTACAATGTTGTCCAGACTCTAGAGACACAATGGTAGATAAGGGAAAGGTAATTGAACTCAAGTTTAATTGAATTAATATTTTTAAGATCTTATAGTGATTACACATACATCGACATAGATTGGTAGTTTCATATACTTGTCATTTTTATGTGCAGGCAGTTATGAGCTACACATCCTTGTTGACAAGTGTGAAAACACCTGAAGGAGTAGGTGTTGGAACACCTCAAGGAGTAGGTGTTGAAACACCTCAAGGAGATAAAGAAAAATAGATGCCTAAAGAGGTATGTGTTTTTTTTATTTTGTGTTTGGTAAATATATTCCTATTACTAACAATTGTATTCTAACTTGTATCAATTTTATGTTTTTGTTCACATATATAGATTGGCATTGCAAATTTTGGTTTGATTAGTTCTTTGAGAGGTGCATATTCTAGGACTTCTAACCCTTTGAAGAGACGTAGATATGAGGTAATCAAGATTTCAATTTTAGAGTTCAATTATAATTCAATGTATATTGATTTTGATATTAATTATTTGATTTTAAATTATATAATATAACTAATCTCAACTATGTTTTGAATTTTTCTTGTACAGCTACCTTTATAACCAAAGAGTACTTCAAAGAGGCTCCATTTTGATGGTCCACCAGTATTTTAGTATGAGATAGACATTTTGGCATGTATATTTTGAATAGATATCGAGATGGCATATGCCACATTTTGTAAAACTTTGTTTGAGTTAGCGTTGATGCCATTTTGTATATGTACATACACTTGATTATTAGATAATTTGATATATAGAAGTTGAGAATCAAAATAATTTGTTCATCACATGTGCATGTTTAAAATCTTCAAAAATTTAATCTTGAGCAGTGATAAAATATCAATGTACAATAGCATAAAAAATAATGGTTATATTACATAGTTCACAATAAAAATAATGAATAATGGTTAAATTATATCATATATTTCTTAGTTATATTATGGTTATATTATATAGTTTAAAGAACTTCAAAGACAAAAACAATGGTAAAGTTTAACATTTTACCTTTAAAGTTTAAATACATAAATGTCATTGTCTCACACTACATATTTCATATTGGATTATCATTACATATTGAAATTCAAAAAATATCATATATCCTTTATAGTCCATAGAAAATATTACTATTTTCTTCTCATTCTCTCTCACAAATTCATGTTTTGTTTCATGTAGCATTTCTTAGAAAGTAGACTAATGATAATTATCATGTTCTGGTGCAGGAGCACCCATAGGCCTATCATGCCTCAAAGAGTCAAAGTTTGAGTTTTGTCTTGTTTTGTGTTGTTTCATGTTAATAAGGTCATTTTATACCATTAATGATTATTTGGAGTCATTTTGGAAGTTTGTGGGTCGTTTGGGTAAAAGATGTAAAAAATTGCCAAATGTTGTCAATGTTGTCAATGACAACTTTTCAATTGTAATGAAAACTTTTTGAAATGTTGTAAAAAGTTATTTGGAGTTCAGTTGGAGGTTGAAAACTAATTGTAAGGGCATAAATAAATCTTGTAAACATGACCTCAGGGTTGGAGAAGTTGGAAATAAGAATTTGCATCTTTGAAGAAGAAGATTTCTGTGTTTTTCCAACATCATGTGTTGTTATTTTTCTTTTGTATGATTTGTACAACCTTATTATGATTTGAACATGTGTGGTATGGTTAGATAATTGAGTTAGGTTTCAAATTCCTTTGGTTTGGTCAAATTTTATGGAGATTTGAATAAGTTATGGTAATTATACCAC
>VDFB02096076.1:0-25987 GCA_007258455.2 Sequoia sempervirens | reverse complement strand
GACCAAAACTCTAGCTTTGGAGATGACTTAGTGTGAATGACCAAGGAGTCAAGGTTTTGAGAATTGGAGTCAAGGAACCCTCATACAAATTATCCAAATAAGGATATTTTTGAACTCATGATCCTAATGAAATAACATAGTGAAAAAACTTTGGGATCAGGTTTAACTCATAACTTGAATGCTAGAAGTACCACTTTAGAGATATCCCCAAATCTTTGACTTTGAAAGAAACATGTAGAAAAAAAATTGGAATTTGGGGATCAAGGATACGAGGGAAAAGGCACCTAAGTAAAGGGATGGCTGAAAGTTTAGCTTTGAAAGGTAACTTAGTGTAAAGCATCATAGTTTGGGGTTATGAGGAAATGCATGTTAGAAAGGTGAAGTTCGCAACTTCGACAAAGATAAAAGAAAAGTGGGGGATGAAGGAAAGGTATGACTGAAAGGAAAACTTCAAACTATCGATTAGAAAATGGGGCAAAGGTGGAGTTTAGAGGAGAGGTATGTCAAGATGGGAAACTTTGAAACTCTGAAAACTTGCACACACTTTGGAATTTGAATAGAACACATCCCACACTTAGAAATTTTGAGAACTTTGCACTTTCCAATACATTATAGGCATATGGGGGATGAAAATGAACAATACTTAGGAAATTTTAGAAAATTCACTTAAACTTTCTTAGATTAGTTATAAATGGTGGGTTAAAATAAGACAACTATGACAAAGTGAGCAAGGACTTAAGATTCTTACATATTGAGGCATGTAAAATAGGAATCCAATAAGTGCACTATCCCAAACTACCACTAATAGGTCATCAATACCAAATTTGAGAAATAGGGGTGATGAGGATGCATCTAGTGTTAATCATATTGAGGTTCATCATATACACAACAAACAATAAACATTTTGAGAGTTCAATATAGTTTGGAAGATTTTTCACATGTAATATTCAAAGATAATTTAGAACAAAATCTCAATCACTCTATAAGTTCTTGTTAAACAAATGATATTTAAGCTTTAACTACACTTGAAGCTAATTTTTTGCAACTATCACTACATACATAGACATTTTCCACATAGATGCATTACCATAAAATATAAAATTCAAGATTGTATTGAAAAAGGGATTATACAAATTGAGGATACACATAATGAGGCTAATCATATACAATTAAATGACGAGGATCACTATAATTCTAATGATAATAAGTACATTAGTTTTTGTAAGCATAGTGCATCATACACGTTAATGTTATACATGAGGGTATCAAACAAAGTGGACATTAAGAGCAAGAATAAATATATGCCATAACAATAAATATATTCACAGGGGTTCAATGAAAGCGAACCATCCCCTACGGTGGTTTATATACATACATACATAAATACATGTATGTATGTATGTATGTATGTATGTATGTATGTATATAAATGTGTGTGTACACACACACACACACACATATATATATATATATGTACATGTATACATACATATACATACATACCTATATATATACACGCATACATACATATTCTATATATATAGAGAGAGAGAGGGGGGATGGGGTGGGGACGTAGGGAGGTAGAGAAATAGAGAGAGGAGAGAAGTAGAGAGATAGATATAATGGGAAAGATAGAGGGGAAGAGAAAGGGAGAAAGGGAGAGAGACAAAGAGATAGAGTAAGGGAAAGGGGGAGAGATAGTAGAGAGGGAGAGAGGGAGAGAGGTATAGCGAGAAGGGAGAGATAGATATATAGAGGTAGTTAGAGAGGGAGAGAGAGGGAGAGAGGGAGAGAGGGAGAGAAAGAGAGGGAGAGATAGATAGAGAAAGGGGAAAGATAGAGATGGGAGGGAGATAATTCCATGTGTTAATACTGATAAAAAAAATATGATTTTATTACATATTCTAAAGGATTAGCCTTTTAAACCCTAAACCCTAGCCCTAAACCTTCACATACCCTCTTTCTTTATTACACTGAGGGCATCCCCTCGCTTAGCCTTTGCAACCCCTTTTTCATGTCGAACGGTGCAAATTGCCTCACACAATGCAATTCGATGAAATGAATCGCAACGGTTCATCATTTTTCACCATTTTCCCGACCATTTTTGCCCCCTTTTTGCAGCTTTCCTTGCTCCTCCAAACTCTTCCTCACTGGTATTAACCTTTCTCTTCTCCACTTGTGTGAGATTAATCCTGTTCCAGTTTAGTTGAATGAATGAAAAATCTCGTTCCCGTTTAGTTGAAAAGGAATTTCGTATTGCAATAAATGTTCCCATTTTAGAGGGTGGCGATGTAAAAATCTGTGTTGAGCATTTACTCTCGCCGCCCTCGTTTGACATTTGAAGGTTGTTGGGTTAGGTCTTGCGCATGCAACATAGCAATTGTTGTAGAATTTATGATGAATGGTGAGGTAGGCAGTGGTGAATGACATTAGTTGGTTGGTCTTTGTCGATGGGATAATTGGTGTTAACTTGGAGGAGATTGGTTTTTGGTTTGTCTCGTTTAAAAAAATTCTGCAGTGGTAGGGTTTCGTATATTTTCTTGCAAACTCTGCACAGTTTTTCTCATTGGCATCATTGAGGTAAGTCGCTTTCCCCTTCAATAGAATGCCCCAAACCGTAAATCACTTTCACAAAAAACACACAATCTATATTTTCATTTAAGAGTACGAAAATCTTGTCTTGAGCTCAAGCTAGAATCTGGTAGCTCTAAATTCCAATATTCTTAGATCTACTTTTTGTTTATTGTGAATAGATTGAAGCAACGGCTCTAGGGATATTGGTTCTGGTTTGTCTCACTTTTAAGCGATTTATGCTTTGGTAGGGTTTCTTGCAAACTTTGCCCATTTTTCTCATCGACATCGTTGACAACATGATGTGCAGAACCTTGAGTTAAGTCACTTGCCAATGTGGTTTCAAAGATTTTTTCTTTTGAATCTTTACATCGCCGGATCATTTTTTGTTGTGTTTTATTTCATTCTAAACAATTATGTTCTTATCTATCAAAAGAAAGGCATCAGTTATGTGGTTTTATCTGTGGTTGTTTTCATATGTGATATTATTGTAATACATAGTGTTAGATCCCTATTTGCTTCTTCATGTAGAGATTTTTTGAACTATGAAATGAATTTTATGTTTACTTGGTGGTTTTAATTTTTTGTTTATTATGTTTTCCTTGTTCTTGAGGTTATTTTTGTGACAGTTTTTTGACAGAATTATTTAGTATTGAATGGATGCTAGCTACTGTTGATTTTGTAAATGGTTTAAAATGAAGCCATTGATTTGAGTTTTACAATAAACTTTTTCCTTGCTATTATAAAAGTGTCTGAGTGCTTAGTATTTGTCCTCCCGCTTTTGAACCAGTCAGTTTAAAAATAATCGGACAGTTGCAAGCCCTAGGTACATTCGAAAGAAAATAGATTCCCCATGTAATGGCGTCTAAGACAGAGAAAGTCCTCTGCCTCCAAAAATTGAAATAGTAAATAAAAATGAAATCCTTTGCATTTTCAATTTACATGAGGTACACTACAGTCCCTCTTATGACGACGAGGATGAAAGCTATCCTAATTATACAAAATTTTGAGCAATATAAGAGGAACGGAAAGAAATATTGTTTCAGCAAACCTTATCCTCACAATACAGCTTAAAACTTTAAGATTAAAATTAAAATTAAATCAGATTTCCCTGTGTAACAAAAAATTGATCAATATAAAAGATAAACAGAGAAAAGTTTTTTCAACAAACTTTATCCACATTCCACAAAGTACAGATTAATAGACTTTGCACATATTATAACTTTAAAATTAAAAGTAAAACTAAAACCGATTTCCCTATGTTCTTAAAAAATAATGGGGTTTCAGACAATTTCATGATATATTTCATTCATATTTCTGAGAGGATCAAATCTTGTTCTTTAGCCTTACAAGTCTCTTGTTTTGTAGACAATTTCATGATATATGTTTCTTGTTCTGTAGCCTTATAAGTCTCTTGTTCTGTAGACAATTTCATGATATATGTTTCTTGTTTTGTAGCCTTATAAGTCTCTTGTTTCTTTGCTGGGCTCTCCTCTATTACACGTAGGGTCACCTCTTCTTCATCCTTTAAGTAACATTTATAATAGCACAACTTTTAAGAATGCCATATTGAGCTAGATCTATAACAACACTTCCCAAAAGTTGCCCCTTTACAGTTCTTTCAGTTTTACTCTCATATAAGTTCAAGTCTAAACACTTTTTTCTGATATTTCTCACCATCTGTTAAATTTCTACCTTTATCAGTGGACTCTCTAAATAGAGTAGCGACGAGTAAAAAGGATTCATTAAATACTATTTTCCCATTGCCAATGTTTGGTCCTACTTGAGGTATAACCCTTCTTATACTTCTAGTGTGTTTATCGCCCCTTTCCTAGTGCAAAATTACTGGTGTTTGGGCTTTCAAGGATTGGGATGGTGGCTAGGGTTTGATCTCCTGTAGATGGATTGCAAAATTTCATTAGTAGATGCTAGGGACTTCATTTTTTTTTTGCAGTCTTTCCCACAGCAGATTCAGGAGAAATAATATGAATATTTTTCACAACTTTATCAGTAGAAGGCACCTCTGGATATATGATTTGGTTCCTTCTTGGTGTTGCTAATTCTAGATCAATTTTGTGTTTCCTATTGCAAGAAGCAAATGTTACAAAAGTTATATTAAAAAAGTAAATCATTTCAATGGGGAATAACTCTCACACCATCAATGTCTACAATGTAAACATGAACTACTTGCCTGCAATATATGAGAATCCTATTTAGGATGCGATCGTCCCAAGCACGTTGTGGTTCATCATCTTTATCTTCAAAAGAGATGGATCTGACATGAAACAAGCATACAATTTTATCATATATTTTATGATTTAACAACTTCATCTAAGTACTCTAAAAAGAGAGAAATTTAAAAACAGGGATGACCTACCTATGGGTCATAAACCTATGCTTTCTAAATCAGCACAATTTTAGAACTCAACAAACAAAGAGGAAAACTAAATGCTTTCTGAAAAACACATCCTATTGATAGAACATGCTGAAAATAGAAAATAGAAAATAGAAAATAGAAAATAGAAAATAGAAAACATCTATAGTAAATAGAAAACAGAAAAGCACTCAAGTTTAATACAAAAAGGGACACAAAAGTGTAGGCCATCATTAGATTGATATTATGAATTAACAACATGTTAATCACCATTTTATGGAACCATCATTACTATAAGGATTGTACTTATATAGTCTCATAACAATTTATTTTCATTATAGTGTTTTTATCATGATGTATGGTTGTGTTATGTTCTACATTTAGGGTCAAATTAAAATGGGGCATTACCGATGCAGATTCTTACCATTTGTAATTAGTTTGCATAAACTATGCAAATTAACATGTTAAGCCCATCATTTATCATGGGGCTCTAAAATAGGCGTCCAACATATATAAAAGCGAGTAATAACAACATAGTAACATGCCATGAACCTACATGTTATGACCCATCATATTGTTTGAAGATGAAGTAGCTATTTGTTATGATGGCATTGATAACGACACTGTTTGGTAGCCAAAAAAGTCAAAAAATTTAATGTAACTAGGAAAATCACTTTTGGCATTAATGAGCTAACCCTCCTTTTTAGACAATGAATCCACCAATACACCTTTTTAGACAATGAATCCACCAATACACCTTTTTAGACAAAATTGATTGTCTCGTAATACACCCATGCTATTGGGTAGGATTTGGCAAGTTAAATTAAAATAGATTGTCTCATAATAAAGTCTATAAAGTGGCTTGCTCACTCTAACGTGAGGTGAGGTTATATCTTCTGGTATCTGTTATCTTTTGCACTTGTTTCGAAATATGATTTCTTGTTTTTACAAGCTATGTATTCCAATTAAAGTTGAGTCAATACAAAGGATTGTTACTTCAAGTGTTATGGCCGTTCAAATTATATAGAAGTTACTATATTATGTACAACAAATTCTATGCACACCAACACAATGTTTAGACACAAGCAGACTCAAGCACGTATACTATTTTTACAAGTCTTTCATTATTTCTCTATGTGATAAACTAATTTCACACACCTAATTTATCTCAGGAAAATTCTTGTAAATACTTGTATGTGTTCTTTCTGCTTTATCTTGAACTACTTGCAAATTAATATTGCATTACTTTGTTCCTCGGCGACCTCTATCATGGAAAACCAAGCTGAAAGTATGGAAGCAAAGTGTTCTCATCGTAATCAATTGCAACGTGTATGGTACCATGCAAATAAGGATTATATTAATAGATGGAGAGTAGAAAACCATCATGACCACCTTGCAAGCTCCTCCACATCCCCACCCTCTCTTTCCAATAACCCCTCTCCATTGCAATCACATACACCTCAAATGCGGTCCACATTACACCCCAGTTCACCCTCCCAAAACCACCATCCTCCACTATTTCCTGTAGACTATTACACCGCTAGGAATTCCTTCTGTTCAAAGTTTGACAGCCTATCAAACATTTCAACATGCCAAGTATGCATGGAACAATATCCAGGAATGAAAACTAGGCAATTAAATGGTAGTAGTGCTTGTTCAAGATGCATTTCATAAAAAAATGGCAATCGCTTCTCAAAGTGGAACAACATGGACCCTAGTGAGAAGCCTGCTTTTTTGCAATGCCTATCTCAAATCGAGGAGATTTTTGTAGCAAGAGTCAGCCCTGTCCTCTTAGTTACTTATGCAAGAGGGAGCCAACTAAAATATAGTGGCCACACTATTTGCTTTCCTCGGGATATTACAATAATTGCTATTGATGTTACTAGCAGTGTCAGGCTGCTTCTTCCAGATCAACGATTGGAGTTAATTCAAATGTAGCCTAACAGCTATTTGAATTATATATTTATGATTAATAATGGCCGATATAAGATGCATGAAGAGATGTGTCCTTCACTAAATAATGTTGAAATGAAGAGGCACGATTTACAACTATATTTAGTTGTAGAAGAGGCACAAATTAAATGAAGAGATGTATTTTTGTTGAGGCTGACCTTATACTCCTTGGGATGCGATTTTATGAAGGGTTGCATTCTTCTATGTAAGCCGACTTGATTGTGAAGTCACGTCCTCCTCTCTATATTGTATATATATTCGTTGGCATTCTCATTGTTGATCATTCAAGTTAAGTTCAATATCATTCATTGAAGTGCGAGTTCTCTATAAGACAGTTCGAGTTTATCATTGAGAGGAGATCGGCATATTGTTGGCTGAGATTATCATTATTAGATTGTCTCAATCTGTTATTCTACTACATCATATTGGAGTGCTTGTGATAGGCCTTCATATCGGCCTCTATTGTAAAAGAGACTCTATTGTTAATCAATATATAAGCGATATATTGTTGTTGGGTTTTTCTCCCTCAAGTGGAGGGTTTTCCCAAGGTATCTGCTGTGTTCTTGAGTTAATTTTGAATTAATTTTTTGTGTTCTTAATCTGATCATAAAAATTTAACATGGTATCAGAGCGGGTTTGAGAGGATCGTGATCAGATTTTTTCTTAACAACGATACTCTATTCTCTTCTTTATATTTCTTTGTCTATTTCTACATTAGTCAAGATGGTGAATGGTCTTAAGATTGAGGATAGACTCAAGGGAGCATCCAACTTCACATCATGGAGGTTCAGGATCATGCTCACCTTGCAATAGAATGACTTGGCTAAGTTTGTGGAGACCAAAGTTCCCGAACCTGAGGAGGAAGAAGAGAAATTACAGTGGAGGAAGAAAGACATCAAGGCAATGAAAATGTTGGCTGATTCCATCAAGGATCATATTGTTCCTATTATCTCTAAGTTGAAGATGGCTAGAGACATGTTCAAAACATTGGAAGAAATGTACGAAATCAACAATACCAGCCAGACACTTGCACTGAAGCAACAACTACACCATGTGAAGATGGCGAAAGGAGAATTAGTGATGGCCTACTTCATGAGGATTTCAGAATTGAGAGATCAGCTCTCGACAATTGGTCATGTGGTTGATGACAAAGACTTGACCATGCTTGCTCTCAATGGTCTTCCTTTATCATGGGAGTCCTACATTCAAGGAATCAATGCAAGATCCAAACTTCCTAAGTTTGATCGTTTGAAGGTAGACTGCATTCAAGAAGAATCAAGGTTGGTGGCTAGAGGCGTTGGTCAAAGTTCAAACAATGAAGATATTCATGTTCTCGCCTCCCAAGCTTCGAAGAAGAAAGGAAAAAATGGAAAGAAAGGATTCTTCAAGAGGAATTGAGATAAGGGAAATGATGGTGCTCCCTACTTTTAAGAAGAAGAGAGACATGTCCAAGATCCAATGCTTTAGGTGTGATAAGTTTGGCCACTTTCCTAAGTATTGTCCATCTAGACCTAAGCAACAGGCCACCGTTGTATATGTTGATAATGCATCTCCTCAAGATGATTCATGTGAATATTTATTCTATTCAGCATTATCAAGCAATATACCTATAGACACCAACACTTGGCTGATCGACAGTGGTGATTCTCAACACATCACTAGTTTTAAGGAGCACTTATCAAGCTTGGTGGCAAAAGATTCTTCTAAACAAGTCATTATTGGAGATGATGTTAGCTACTCCGTGAAAGGGATTGGGACCTCTACTCTTCATTTGGATTCTAGCATCACACTTTAGCTGAGCGATGTTCTTTATGTTCCAGGAATCAAGCACAATCTTATCTCCATTTCGACTCTAGAAGATAAAGGATATCAAGTTGCCTTCTCCAAAAGAAAAGTACTTTTGTGGATGGAGAATTCCAGTTTCAAGGATGCTCAAGTAATTGCTGTTAGACATGAAAGCCTTTATAGGCTGTGTACGCGTCCACTTCAGGCATTATTTCATGATTCTTCAAGCTTATGTGATCTTTGGCATCGAAGATTGGCTCACCTGCACTTCTGAGCCTTACCTATCATGGAGAGGATGGTTACGGGACTTCCTAAGTTCAATCAGGAGCATGAAGGAACTTGCAAAGGTTGTGTTATGGGTAAGAATTTAAAAGCTCCATTCCATAGTAGAGAAAATAGATTTAAGTGTATTTTAGACCTTATTTATTCTGATTTATGTGGACCTATGTATGTCCCTTCTTCAAGTGGGTTCTTGTATTATGTTCTTTTTATTGATGACCACTCTAGAAAGACTTGGATTTATTTTTTGAAAACTAAAGAGTCTGAGGAAGTGTTAGAAAGGTTCAAGGATTTCAAAGCTCTGGTAGAGAATCTTTCCGGTAGAAGAATCAAGATCCTCATATATGATAATGGAGGAGAATACACCTCTAGCAGCTTTCATAATTTTTGTGTTGATGTTGGGATTAAGAGGGAGTTTTGTGTTCCCTATAATCCTCAACAAAATGGTGTTGCGGAGAGAAAGAACATGACGATCATGGAAGCAACAAAAGCCATGATCCATGACCAGGATCTGCAAACCTTCTTATGGGCGAAAGCTTCTAGGACTACTGTATATGTTCAAAATAGAAGTCCTCACAAGGTCTTGGAGAATATGACTTCTGAAGAAGCCTTTACAGGGAAGAAGCCATAAGTTAGTCATTTAAGGATCTTTGGATGTCCTATCTATGTTCATATTCCAAAGGAAAAGAGAACAAAGTTGGAGCCTTCTGGCAAGAAGGGAATATTTGTGGGCCACAGTGAGACATCAAAAGCCTATAGGATATACATTACAGGTCAGAAGTTGATTGAGATCAGTAGGGATGTCACATTCGAGGAAGATATTGCATTCAGAAGATCCCAGGGAACTCATGTGGAGATTGACAATGATGAGTCTTCTCAGGATATGGAAGTTGATCATACTCTTGAGATTTAGAGGGAGACTTCAAAACCAAAGGAAGACATTGATCCTGTTGAACCCTTGGAACCTACTGATGGGCCTACCGAAATTGTAATTGGGAGAAAAAGACCTCTATGGGCCAGGAAAACTATGCAAGAGGTTGAAAGGTTTGCAGCTCCTAGAGGTACATTCAGAGAAATTAAAAGGCCACAAGTTCTCCAGCTATGTTGCCTTGATGAGTCTGATTATTGAGTCTGAGCCTTCTAGTGTGGAGGAAGCTTCCAGTCAACAAGTTTGGAGAGATGTTATGTCAGAGGAGTACCAATCAATTCTCAAGAATGATGTTTGGGACATTGTTCCTAGACTCGAAGGAAAATCTGTGGTATCTTCAAAATGGCTCTTTAAGATCAAGCATGCAGTTGATGGGAGCATTGAGAAGTACAAGGAAAAATTCATGGCTCGAAGTTTTTCACAGAAAGAGGGAGTTGATTATGAAGAAACATTTGCTCTTGTTGTTCGCTATACTTCTGTCAGAACCATCATTGCCATTGCTACATCTAGAGGATGGAAGATTCATCAGATGGATGTGAAGACAACCTTTCTAAATGGTGTGATTGGGGAAGGAGTTTATATCGAGCAACCTGATGGTTTCGACGTACATTGGAAGGAGTCTCGTGTTTGCAGGCTAAAGAAGGCCTTGTATGGTCTTAATCAGGCTCCTCGTGCATGGTACAAAAGAATTGATCGATACCTATCAAGCTTGGGCTTCTTGAAGAATGATGCTAACTCTAATCTTTACTTCAAGGTAATTAATGGTGATGCATTGATTTTAGTTTTGTATGTTGATGATTTGATCCTTACTGGAGAAGAGCACTTAATCATCAAATGTAAGGAGTTGGCCTCTGAGTTTGAGATGAAGGACCTTGGGCTCATGCATTACTTCCTTGGCTTAGAAGTTTGGTAGAAGCCAGATGAGATGATCCTAAGTCAAAGGAAGTACACCATTGATATACTTAAGAGGTTTGGTATGATGGATTGCAAATCCATGTCTACACCTATGGAGACCAACTTGCATAAGTTGAAAGAGGCTACAAGTAGTTCAGACTTGGTGGATCCTACGATGTACAGACAACTGATTGTGTCCTTCATGTATCTAGTTAACACTAGACCATATATTTGTTATGTTGTGAGTGCACTTAGCCAGTTCATGTGTGAGCCAAGATAGATACATCTTGTTGCAACAAAGCATATCCTGAGATACTTGTGTGGCACAGTTGGATATGGATTGAGGTATTCTTCAGGTGGATCTGAAGTTGCATGGCTTTATTGATTCTGATTGGGCAGGATGTGTCACTAATCGGAAGAGCACCTCTGGATGTTGCTTCAATTTGGGATTTGCCATGATATCCTGGTGCAATAGGAAGTAGTCATCTGTAGCATTGAGTACAATAGAGGCAAAGTATATTGCAACTCGGGAAGCAGTGTGGCTTCGTAAGCTCCTTGTAGGATTATTTGGACAATCAATGGAGCCTACTATCATTCATTGTGATAACCAGAGCTGTGTGAAGCTTTCTGTCAATCCTATGTTTCATGACAGAACTAAGCATGTTGAGATTAAATACCACTATATTAGAGATATGGTATTGAGGAAGGCTATATAGTTGAAGTATATCAGCACTGATGAGCAAACGACAGACATTCTCACCATGCCTCTCTCGAGAATAAAGTTTGTGTACTTTCGAGATAAGCTTGGTATGGTGGAGAATCCAACCTTAACTGAGAAAGAGTCTCAGTATCAGTGATCCTCTATAATGAGTTCTTCTCTGTGAGAGAAGTTCGAGGTGAAATCCCTTGGTAATGAGTTCTTCTCTGTGAGAGAAGTTTGAGGTGAAATCCCTTGGTAATGAGTTCTTCTCTTAAAGAGAAGTTTGAGGTGAAATCCCTTGATTCCACCCTTTGGGAGAGCCATGGTGGTGACTCCATGACAACATCACGTGAGAGAGTCCGTGATGATTTTCTTGTACTTGTGTTTCATCCTCTGAGAGAGCCATGGTTAAAGTCATGTTGAGGTGACAACATCACGCAAGTGATGAACACTTGTACATACCATACATGGTTGTAGCCATTATGGTTGATATCATTTTGAGGTGATATCTAATATCATGATGAGGTGATATTCTTCTTTTCACTTATGGTTGTAGCCATAGTGGTTGACATCTCGATGAGGAGATATGTCTTATGCAGCTGGAAGTATCATCCCTAGTTGAGAGGGAGTGTTGATGTTACTAGCATCGTCAAGCTGCTTCTTCCAAATCAGTGATTGGAGTTAATTATATATTTATGATTAATAATGGCCGACATAAGATGCATGAAGAGATGCATCCTTCACTAAATAATGTTGAAATGAAGAGGCACAATTTACAACTATATTTAGTTATAGAAGAGGCACGAATTAAATGAAGAGATGTATTTTTGTTGAGGCCGACCTTATACTCCTTGGGATGTGATTTTATGAAGGGTTGCATTCTTCTATGTAAGCCGACTCGATTGTGAAGAGTCACGTCCTCCTCTCTATATTGTATATATATTCGTTGGCATTCTCATTGTTGATCACTCAAGTTAAGTTTGATATCATTCATTGAAGTGTGAGTTCTTTATAAGGCAGTTCGAGTTTATCATTGAGAGGAGATCAACATATTGTTGGCTGATATTATCATTATTAGATTGTCTCAATCTGTTATTCTACTGCATCAGATTGGAGTGTTTGTGATAGGCCTTCATATCGGCCTCTATTGTAAAAGAGACTCTATTGTTAATCAATATATAAGTGATATATTGTTGTTGGGTTTTTCTCCCTCAAGTGGAGGGTTTTCCTAGGGTATCTGTTGTGTTCTTGAGTTAATTTTGAATTAATTTTTTGTGTTCTTAATCTGATCATAAAATTTTAACAATTGCAAATTACTTGCCACGTCATATACAAGACCTAGATATACTCATAGTTAACCAAAAAAATGTTGATTCCCAACTGTATAGTTTCTATGTTTGCAAAGAACATGTTTACGAGTCTTTGTAATATAAGGTTTGTAATGACCCTTACTACAAAGATGTACAATCAGTTTAGGACTCTCTCTTATGCTTGCCTATTTCCTCCACTGACATGTCTGACCTTTTAAATGCAACAACCTCAACTTCAGATCCCCCTGATGTAAGTTTCATGGAAACAAATAATACAACCAAAGAACAATTGTAAAAAAATGTGCAAGAAACAACGTTATTTGTGGTAAACCTGCCCCCTGCACATACAAAAGTACAAGAATTGTGAGCCTTGTTGCAGTTAGGGGAAGGACGCCCAACTCCTACTATTGATTGGCCACCAACTTCTCTTACACCCATCAACAAAAAACACCACTAAAGGATTATTTCTTATGGCATTCCCAACATTGTTTCCAAAGGGCAAAATTGCATTCAATCAACAAAATATGAAAGAGGTCAAGCTACATGAATATGATCTCCATATTCTTAGATACCATGATAAAAGGTTTGGCCAACACCCACGTTTAGATACTTCATAATTAATATTCTTATGTGTCACCATAGCCAGGCCACAACTTTTGTTTTTGTTCAAAAATAATTGGAAAGTAGACTGCCAACAACAATACTTGCCTTGCGCCAAAGACTAAAGGATCTTCCTAATGAGCATCTTGTAGACCAAGTTATGCGTTTTGGCTCCAAAATCCATGGTACACGCCCCTTTTGGATTCACCGTAGGGGGGAGCTATCTGACATGGTTATTCAGGTTGGTTGCCCAACTCTATTCTTCACCCTTAGTGTAGTAGATACTAAATGGACAGATTACACAACGCCATGTCATCTATTGCACCAAAAAATCCTAGTGTTGTTGCTTGGTGGAGGATCCAAAATATAGTGCAAAACCCACACCTCTTTGCATTTTGCATGCATCACATATTTACGTCATTTCGTGAAGAGGTTTTGGAAAATATTCTCTGCACAAATGACTACTAGTATAGGTAAACATATTTCACATCATTTATATTTACTTATTCCTACACCATTTGCTTAATAACATCTCCTATGTCCACGTATGAATGGCAACATTGAGGCTCTGCACATGTCCATGGTTTCCTTTTGCTCAAAGACGCACCTGATATTGCCATACTATAATGGAATAATCTTGCATTAGTACAAAATGTTATCAATTACATTGACAAATATGTCTCTACTTGGAACCCGTGTCCCCACCAAAGCTTAAATGAAAGAGTTCCACAGTCTGCCTTTGACAACCCCTACTTAATGGACACAAGAATGATTATGTTGTCCAACCCTTCACATGACTACAATGAAATAGTCAACTACGTTCAACACCATACACGTTGTACCTTGCACACATGTTGCAGAGAAAAGGAGCCACGGTTGAATGCCGCTATAAAGCCCCTTGGACCACGCAAGACAATTCAATCCTTTCAAATGAGTGTGGCCAACCAAAGCACACCCCTGCTCGTAATGATGACTGATTGAATCTTCACAACCCCTCTATTCTCTCTATTTGGCGGGCAAGTGTAGATTGCCAACCCATTCTCTCAATAGATGTAGTGCTCAAATATATAGCAAAATATGCAGCAAAAGCAGAAACCAAATCCAAAACATATCATTCAATGCTTTCTTGTATTTCGACCATTATTGATCCTGACAAGCCAACACCAATAGCTTTCAGAAAAATGCTTGTTGACAACCTTGTGGACTGTGATGTTAGTGCCCAAGAAATTTGTCGCCTTTTATTAAAACTACCGCTCTGCTTGTCTAGTCAGACGATTGTTTTTTTAAATGTAAACAAAAAATGCTATCAATGTGTTCCACTCTCACCCGCATCCACATCATCAGGCACAAACTACATTGATGCATACATGGCATGTCCAATTTGTCTTAAGAAATTGGCACTAATTGATGTCACTAAAAATGGAGGTTCAAAACATCTTGTAAAGTGAACCAATTGAAAGAACATTCCTCTAAAGCAATTGTTTGAGTGTCCACGTTTCACAAGCATTCTTGCAAAGGATGACCCAAGTTTATACGACTTCTGTTGGAGTGAATTGGTTCTCTACAAACTATTTCATAACATTGCAGTTTTGGTTCGTCCACCACTCAAATTGTGGCACACAGGGAGAGGATGGCATGCACTTACCATCCATGGAATGTGTGACACACTCAACCAGATATGGCCTCTAATCGAAACCATGACTCTCCTTCAAACAAACAGGAATCTCCATATCAATGCAACCAATCTAAATGGCAAGTGTTGTCAAGTGTACACCTAGGCCAACCACTCCAACTGGATGCACTTGACATGCTAGGTAACCGTGAAATAGACCTTAACCATGATTAGGATAATCCTTCCATAAATCCACTAGAACACACTATAACATCCAACTTCGTAGACTTAAACCGCATAACATATCAAGTCCCCCTTCCACCCATTGTAAATACCTAGGATGACCTTTCATTGGAACAAAAGAAAATAATGGATTTAGTGTTGTCACAACTATCCTCCACCACTTACCAACTACCACTCAAAATAATTGTTCAAGGAACTATAGGAACTAGAAAGTCACACCTAATTAAAAAAAACCAGGCCTGCACTCAATTATTCAGCTCCAAACAGTCAAACATCGCTATTACTTCTTGCACCAACAGGTGTTGCAGCATTCAACATTGGAGCATCAACAATTCATTCCGCACTTAGCATACCCATCAAAGAGATGGCTCCCTTGAAAGGCCAAACACTAGCAAGCTTCCAAGAGAAAATGTACTTCCTTTGCTACATTTTGTTAGAGTAATTGGTTATTTACTTGATTAATTAAATAATATTTGGTTAATTAATTAAGTTCCCTTTTATCTCTTTTACACTTAAGCTAACTTTAGGTGCATAATAATTAATTATTTTATTAAATATTAATGTGCAAGCCTCGAGTTGCTGGTATTGGCATGGTGTAATGGTTTAAAGGTGGCATTGTTGTTTGTGCCACCAAGGTTCAAACCCCATTGGGGTGGTATTGTTGAATGGTTGTAATCCGATTCATAGCTCCGGTCAAAAGCGTTTACCCCTTGAATAAAAAAAAATGTGCAAGCCTCGGGTTTTCCTTTTTAGGTTTTTTTGACCTATATGAGGTTGTAAACTTTTCTTTTGTAAATTAACTTCTTTTACACATTGGAAATATTGAGCTCCATATCTTTGAGCATTTTTCTGTGTTGCTTCTCTTTGCTTCTCCCTGTAACAGGTGTTTTTAGCTTGCAGAGATCTTTGAGCTCCTTCATGGTATCAAAGCATCAGATCTGCAGCTACCTGTTCTTGTTTTCTTGAGAATTTGTTCATTGGAAGTAGATCTAGGGTTCTTAAAAAAAACCAGGCGAAAATAGGTTCTTGAAAGAGTTTTTTTTGAGAAAAAAAAAGAAATTGTTTGCACCCACAGTACACAGGGTACTGCGGCGCTGCAAGTACTGTAGGTGATTTTTTCTTGGACTTGCGACCATAGTACGCAGGGTACCGCGGGCCCTGCAGGTACTGCAGGCGGCAATACACTGTCGATCTTCGTCCAACTCCGGCGCCACCCCCGCTGGGATCTAACTCCGTCGTCCATGGCCCCCGCCGGGATCCAACTCCGGCGCCACCGTCGCCGCCGTTGCATTTCTCCTACGTTTTCCCGCCACTGGGTTTCTCGGTCGACGCAGTCACTGCCGCTCACCACCCATCGCTGGGTTTCCCGGCCGCCGTCGTCGCCGCCTCTCACCGCCCGCCACTGGGTTTCCCAGTCGTCGCTGTCGCCGCTGCTCACCGCCCGCCTCTGGGTTTCCCGGTCGCCGCCATCGCCTTCGCTCACCACCCACCGCTGGGTTTCCCGGCTGCCACTGTCGTCGCCGCTGGGTTTCCCGGCCGCCACCGCTCTCAACTCCCGGCTCGCCGAGCTCCCGGCCCGCCAAGCTCGTCGAGCTCCCTGCCAACCCGCGCTCCCAGCACGCCGGTCACATTGGTGACCAAGGGCTTCGGCCCTCCACCTGCCGCCAACCCCTTGGTCACTTAGCAGACCAGGGGCTTATTTTTTTAGCCCCCAGGGCTTAAAGGAGGCAAAAATGTGCTTTTTTAGGAGACTTCACGAAATCAGGTCTAAAATCAGCATACGGTCTCCGTTTTTTTCAAACGGGATACTGTTGGAAAGCTAATTCTGTGCCAGACGTCATGGTATTGGTAATTTTTTCCAGATTTGTTGTTTGACTATTTTTTTTCTAGTCAAAGTGGGGTCTTTTCCCTGCACTTTTGGGGCCATAGAAGGTGCAAACGGACTTCGTTTTTCAAAAACGAATAGGCGTTGGAAAGCTCTCAACATGCTCTATTCAGATCTATGATCTTTTTTCTCAGAATTTTCTTTAGGTACACGAGAATTTGTTTTGAAGCTTTTTTGCCTATGCATTGCTTCCTCTTTCTCAGTTTGTACTAGGGTTTGGGTTTATCTCTTGTGGGGGTGTTTTTTCTCGCTTTCTGTCATTTATATCAGAAAACCAAAACACCAAAACTCTCAAAACAATAAAACCCTTCTACATCTTCTATCTATTCTGAAAGATCACATAATAATAAAAAATACAAGCAGGTACAGGTGCAGGGTTTCATGGCAGACTCCTTAGTTGAGTTACTCACATCACACAACTATCACACCTGGAAGTCTCGCATGATGAGGCTTCTCAGGTCACGAGGGTTGTGGTCTTGTCTAGATGAGGTTCAACCTTAGTTGCAGCGTCCTTTTGAGATTCTTCAGCACAAGAACAAGATGGATGAAGCTATGGGTTTGCTATCCCTGCACGTTTCAGACAATCTTCTATTTCACCTTGATTCTTTGCTCACTCCTCGAGCCATGTGGTTGAAGTTTGAGACACTTTTTGGGACCATTAATGAGTTCTTATCATTATAGATTGAGGCGGAGCTAACTTCACTGTTACCTAAATCATTTCCCACTATTGAGGACTTTTTGACCAAGTTCAAAACTATCCGCACTATTTTACAGGGTTGTGGCAAGAATAAGTCAGACACAAAGTGCATTTACTTGATCCTTTCGAAGCTTCGTGGTCCATTTCAGATATTTGCTTCTTCATTCTATTCCACCATGGATGGCCTGGGTGCTCGTTTTACCATGCCTACCTTTGATGTGTTTTGTGAGTGTTTGTCTTGTGAGCAATCACACCTTTCTCAGATAGATATGCTCTCAGGATCAAAGAAAAAAGCATTGGTTGTTCAGTCATCTAAGGAGAAACAGAAGCAGAAACCAAAGCCCAAGAAAGATTCTGCAGGCAGTGAGCATTCCTCCAAACCACCTCCTAAGTCTAATTCCAAACCACTTAATCCGAAACAGGGGAAATCTTTGAAGTCTGGTGAGTCTTCCTCCAAGACTAAGAAGAAATTAGGAGACACTTGCAGCTTCTGTGGCAAGCAAGGACATCCAGTTTCCAAGTGTTGGAAATGGTTAGAGGCTTTAGAGGAAGCCATGCAGCAGCATCATATCTCCTCACCTCAGTCGTCTTCTCCTTCCACAGGGAAAGGCCATGCTCTCACTGCTTGAGCATCGACCTATGGGTCCACTTGGATTTTAGATTTTGGTGCTTCTCACCATATGACTCACACTCAACAGTTGGTCACTTCTCTTGCCTCTTGTGGTACTTCACAGATTGCAGTGGGTGACTCTACATAGCTTTCAGTCTTGGGTTCATGTTTTGTCTCTTTGGATGGGGGTACTCTACAGGATGTTTTGGTTGTTCCTAACATCTCGATGAACCTCCTATCCATTTATCAGATTTTCCATTCTGGCTCTGGTAAGACAATTGTGTTCTCACCACATGATGTGGTTATTCGGGACCTCCATGACTTCGATTTGGTTGTGGCTACTAAGTATGTTGACATTGCATCTCATTTTTACGTATTTGATGGATTTGAGCCTTCTGAGGGTACAGGTTCATCTCTTATAGCACATGCCGATTCAGTGAGTAACCTTTGGCATGAGCGTTTGGGCCATGTCAATTACAAATATCTTCAGCAGATGAGTACATAGGCACTTGTTCTTGGTCTTCCATAGATTTCCTCTAAGACGGTGTTTGTCATGGTTGTGTGCTTGGAAAGCATCACAGGGATCCCTTTCCGAAGGGACAAGCCACTCGTGCTTTGGCACCCTTGGAGTTGATTCATAGTGACCTCATGTCATTTCCCACTCCTTTTTCTGAGGCCAAGTATGTACTCACATTCATTGATGACTTCTCCAGACGCACATGGGTGTACTTTCTTAATTTCAAGTTTGATGTCTTTGATTCCTTTCGATTCTTCAAGACATTTGTAGAGAAGCAGTCCGACCTTTCTATTCGGCGGATACGTACAGATAATGGGGGGGAGTATGTGAATCAGGCTTTCAGATATTTTTGCACTGAGCATGGTTTGCAGCATTAGTTTACTGTTCCCTACACCCCTCAGCAGAATGGTGTCGCTGAGAGAAAGAACAAGACTTTACGGGAGATGGCGAATTGTATGATTCAGTCCAGGTCCATGGATCCATCCTTTTGGGTTGAGGCAGTTAATTGTGCCAATTATATTCAGAATCGGATGCCTCACAAGGCGATTCGACATATGACTCCTGAGGAGGCTTGGTCTCATGACAAGCCTGATGTTTCATCATTTCGAGTATTTGGTAGTGAGGCATGGGCATTTATTCCTGATGCTCAGAGGAGAGCCATGGAGCGGAAGAGTCGACCCCTCATTTTTGTCGGCTATTGTGAGGATGTTAAGGCGTACAAGTTGTTTGATCCTGATTCTAGAGAGGTCCTTTTTCAACGGGATGTCTAGTTTGATGAGCGCCTTCCCACAGTGGATACCATGTCTCCAGTGTCTACTTCACTACCTACTCCTCACACTGCAGCTCTTCAGGATTATGTTGAGGATGATTCTGATGAGGATGATGATGATCCCCCATCCCCATCTCCACTTGCTCCACCTCAGATGCCCAAATGGGCTCGCTTTACTGTTGAGGCAGCATGATCTATGGCAGGTGATCCTTCAAACACTCGTCGCACCTATTCTCATACTGCGGGTTCTAGTCTTTTGAGTCATGCTCTTTTAGAGGATCCTTAGAAGTTTTCAGAGGTGACAGGTCACCCTGAGTGGGATAGTGCTATGGAGGAGTATTCTTCTTTGATGAGGAATAGTACTTGGGATATTTGTCCTCTTCCTAAGGGCAGAAAGATGGTTCGGTGCAGATGGTTGTATCGCACCAAGTATGCTGCTTATGGTTCTATTGATAAGTACAAAGCACGTCTTGTTGTGAAGGGTTTCTTGCAAGTTGAGGGTATTGATTACTCTGAGACATTTGCCCCTATCGCCAAGATGAATTCTATTCGCTTTGTACTATCACTTGCAGCTTCTAAGGTCTGGTCCATTTATCAGATGGATGTGAAGAGTGCATTCTTGCATGGTGACTTACAAGAGGAGATCTATATGGAGTAGCCTCAGGGATTTATGCAGGATGCTTCTTTGGTTTGCAGACTTCAGCGTTCATTATATGGTCTTAAACAAGCCCCTCGGGCTTGGTATGAGAAGATGGACTCTTTTTTGCTCTCCACTGGTTTCACACACTGTCATTTTGATCCCACGGTCTATCTTCAGAATCTTGAGGGTGCGATCCTGATTCTTATGCTATATGTTGATGATCTCCTCATCACAGGTAGCTCATTCTTTATGATTCAACATACTCAATGCGCTTTGACGGAGCAGGTTGAGATGACAGATCTCGGTCTTCTGCACTATTTTCTTGGTCTTCAGGTGATTCAATCTTCTGATGGGATCTCCATTTACGCAGAAGTATGCTCTTGATATGCTTCAGTGCTTTGGCGTGCTCGATTGCAAGCCTGCCCCCACACCTTTTCAGTCAAGGGTTGTTTTGACTACTACTTGCCCCACTCCTTTAGTCGATTCTACACTTTACAGGCAGTTGGTTGGCAGTTTGTTGTACCTGACTCACACTCGTCCTGATCTTTCCTTTGCAGTTGGCCTTGTCTCTCGATTCTCCCATGATCCTCATGAGAGTCACTGGCAAGCTGCCAAACATATTTTGAGGTACATTCAGGGCACCATTTCTTATGGCATTCACTACACATCAGGGGATCCTCATATTGTTGGCTACACTGACTTTGATTAGGCTGGTGATGTCAATGATCGGAAGTCTACTTCTAGCTTTGTTTTTTGTCTTGGCTCTGGTCCTATCACATGGTCTTGCAAGAAGCAGACTGCTCATGCATTATCATCTACCGAGGCTGAGTACCGAGCTGTTGTGCTCGCTAGTTAGGATATTTTATGGCTTCGAAAGTTGATGACTGAGTTTGGTTTTCCTCCTAATAGTCCCACTATTCTTTGGTGTGACAATCAGAGTGCTATACACATTTCTTGCAACCCGGTGGAGCATTAGCGGACGAAGCACATTGAGCTTCATATGCATTTCATCAGACAGTTGATTCAAGATGGTTCTCTCATCTTGGAGTATATTCCCACTGTCGAGCAGGTTGCAGACATCTTCACGAAGCCTTTTGCCTCGCCGCACTATCTTCAGTTGCGCTCTATGCTTGGGGTGAAGGAAGTTATCCTTGGGGGGTCTTTATGAGGCCTTCCTTCCTTCATGTTTCTTTCAGCATGTTCTTCTATCTCTTTTTGGAGAGGAGTTTTTTCCCACTGGGTTTTCTCCTTTTTCTCCGTTTCATAGAGATTTCCTTGTACTTGGGTACCTGATCTGGCCTTGTTGTCGGGACCCATTGCTTTTTGCTTTCAGTAGCTTCTTCTAGGTTTTAGCTTCTCCCTAAGTCTAGCTTAAGGGGGGGTGTTAGAGTAATTGGTTATTTACTTGATTAATTAAACAATATTTGGTTAAATAATAAAGTTCCCTTTTATCTCTTTTACACTTAAGCTAACTTTAGGTGCATAATAATTAATTATTTTATTAATTATTAATGTGCAAGCCTAGGGTTTTCCTTTTTAGGTTTTTTTGACCTGTATGAGGTTGTAAACTTTTCTTTTGTAAATTAACTTCTTTTACACATTGGAAATATTGAGCTCCATATCTTTGAGCATTTTTCTGTGTTGCTTCTCTTTGCTTCTCCCTATAACATGTGTTTTTAGCTTGCAGAGATCTTTGAGCTCCTTTACATTCTGATAGAGGAAATGAGCTTCATCGGCCCAAAATTTCTTGAACACATTGACTATCGGTTACGCGAAGCTTTCCCAACACACAACCACAACTCGTTTGGAGGCCGCTCAATCCTACTCTTTGGAGACCTCGACTAACTATCGCCGGTCAAAGACATTCCTATGTACTCATCTACTTCCTATAGAGGGACTCGATGTCGGAGCTTTCAAATAATTTTTACACTAAACAAAATATTTCGTCAAGTCGAAGAGGATCCAACTCAAATTCTATTTCGTGATCTCTTTTGCAATTTAAGGAAGGTTGAACCTATTATTGCAGATTGACAACTGCTAATTTCAAGGTCAAGCTCAACACTAACATTTATAGAACAAACTGCTTTCTTATTGTCCATTTTTGCAACCAATGAAAAGGTCTCACTCCATAATAAGTGCATGTTGTTGTCTTTAGTGCAGCCTGTTGTCGTAGCCACTGCAGAGCAAATAGGGAGGACAATAAGCAACTTCAATCTCAAATTCTACTTTATGTCGACCAAAAGGTTATGCTATCTTGTAATTTGTGGATTGATACAAACCTTGTCAATGGAGCTCTTGGCATAGTAAAAAAATTGTGTACAAGGAGAGTGAAAAACCACCCCTACTCCCCTTGTTGTTTGATCCAAGAACTACATTGGGCCTACCTAGGATCCAAACAATCCCAAAGATGTCCCTATTACCCCATTGAGTCGTGGTGGCTGACGCCAAATTCCACTTAAAATGGCATGGCCCTTAACCATCCACAAATTGCAGGGACTTACACTTGAAATGGCCACCATTGACATCAACAACATTGATCGACAAGGCTTGTCATTCACAACAATTTCAAGAGTCACTCAACTTGGTGGCCTTCGCATCCACCCTTCATTAACATTCAAAAGATATACACGCATGCAACAAAGCCCCTATGTTGCACATAGGATTAGAGCAGAAGCTCGACTATCAACACTATCGGAATTAGTCACTTGAAATGCTCAAATACTTTTCGACAAAAAGAAAGTACAGGTTTTCTCAATAATTCCTTATTCCTTTTTCTTTTAACAACTACATTGCTGACTGCATACTGTCACATCTCGGTCAAAAGGACTCCTTTCACATGGGCATGGTCAACAAAATAAATAAAGAATGAAGAAAAAAATTATAATGTGTCTAGGTCATGATATTTTTCACGAATGACCCAACAAACATAAGGATGTTATAAATATGGAGCCATCTACCCCTCTCATGGTAAGAGATAACTCAAATTAAATGGTAATGGTGTAGGTATGTTGTGCAGGGCTACGCAGTCAAAGAGGCCATGGTGTGGATGAAACAAAACAACTGTTCATGCAATTAATAGGGTATGGCACCCATGCCCATAGATGGGGGATAATATGCAGGTCACATGTAAAAAAAGAGGCTCTTTTTAGACAACTTAAACCCTCACAACTTCCATAAAAAACAACTCATTCAAGCCAAGTTGGAAAAAAAGAAGAAGAGAAAGAACACAGGAAATCAGTGGGTAAAAAGAAAAGGGCATGAGAAGAGAAAATGCAGATGAAGGGTGAGAGAGACAACAAGAGGAGAGGGGGAAGCACATCCATATTGGGGGAGGAAATGCCTCAAAGAAATGTGGTCTCATGAACTGCAAGGGTTGTAGAAAATGCATGAAGAGAATATGTTGAAAGGCTTTAGAAACTTGAAGCAAATGCTATTGACAGTTATGAAAGCCACGTTCTACAACCATAGCCATAATTCTCCTTGTCTAAGCCAAGAGGAAGGTTTGTAGTAAGCTATAAACGCCCATCAAAATCAAGAAATAAGGAAATGCGCGGGAGAAAGGGCAGAGGAAGATACAGAGAGAGGATATTGAGTGACAGGAGTGGAGGTCTGCAACAGAATTTCAGAAAGCCTGGTTTGTTGGACACTACACTTCAAGTTCTTTCTTTCCTAGAATCGTCACTTTATTTGGGATTTGCAAATATAAGTTTCTTCCTCTTATTTAACTATTTCGACTCACTACACACAATAATATGTGTTGCTCAACTTCAACACTAGGCACATGCTTGAATCTATCCATCTATTTAATGGTTATTAGTACTTTTCAATCAAATTTATTTTGGACTGATAGTTATGCTTATGGCTAAGTATGATAGCTTATTGGACAAATAAATTGGATGCCACTATGGCTAGATTCTCATTCTTTTTTTTTACAGGGTATTATTTTATCTTGTGCAAGAGATCCACTGAGCAATGAATACACCATGCTTAAATGATTGTTTTATAAGTATAGATATTTAAATGTCTACCAAAATAATTCTTACATTTCAATTAATCAATTAACAATTGTCCTCTCTCTCTTGCTCCTCTCACACGTAGGTAAACTTGAACACAAAATTGAGAAGCATAAACAAGACATGTGAACTATTTGACAAAACACCTTAGAGAAATGACCTTGTAGCTGGATATGTTCAAAAGGTTATAAATTTTCTTGCTACTTTGAAGCATAAATTTGGAATTGTCTAATCTTGTAGTTAAAATGATTAAATAAAATTGATTTACGTTTATTTGTGAAAGGTGGGATAATTAGAAATTGAATATTTTTTCTTGTTGATTGTAACTGAAATTAGCATTCTTTTTTTAAGTAAGAGAAAAATCGAAGGGTAACTAGTATACTATGGTGCTCAAGAACTTGAAAAGTTAGGATTATGAGTTCATAAATCAAGAATTTACTATAATCAAGGGTTAAATTATTTGAATATCCAAGTGATTGGAATCTCATGTAGACATTGAGTTCATTACATCTCTATGTTGAGACTATAAGTGAACCAAGGTAGCAAAGAGTCCTAAATCAAATCTTTAGTTGCAAGATAACGTTATAATTCAAACCACAAATCATATATATAATCAATACAAGCCTTGACACTTGGTTGCATAAAGGGTTACTTCATTTAGTGGCACTACCACCATACTTTACTAAACATATCTTCAATATTAAACCTCAGTACTTCGATAATCCATTGATACCTTGGTAAATGCTTTATGTGACTGCATGATGACTATTAACCTCTGAAATATGAGAACCTTGATATGGGAATTATCATGTGAATGAAGGAAGGATATTAGAGTTTTAGTGAACCACAATATGATTGCATACTAAATGAAAGGTAACTATCACTTAACTTGATTATGCTATTGAGATTAGGTTAACAAATAAACCTATGAGATCATGTTATCCAATGTCGCTTGAAACCTTACTGTTGACCATCGCGGTCGTAATTGGTACAAATAAATTACCCAATCTAAGAGCTCCTATTACGATAATAGTGGAGTTGCATCATAGAGTAAAGGAAGCTAGAAAATCAAGAATATTATTCATAATATTATCATTGGGTTATACTAACATATGTTGGTCCAATCGATATTGTGTTGCCAACTTAAGTAAGATTTAGGGGTTAATTATTAATGAGGGCACAGCCTGAGACTTAGAAAATAACCCACAAACAAGAGAATAATTTTATTATTCAGAAAATGGAGCCTCTTACATGCAGAGGATCTCAAATCCCCAAGTTCTACAACACATGCAAGTTACAAAAAGCTACAGAATAACCCTTTCGCAATATGCGAGCTTGTCCCCAAAAAGTTACCCAAAATTAGAAACCCACCCATAAATAGAGCTCCTCATTGGTTTGGAGCCAAAACAACATTCAAATTTGAGTTTAGGTGGTTCGGCGCCAAAAATTTATAACATGAAGTTCAAATTTCAAAAGAGCATTTGCAATTGTATTTTCTAGAAAGTGCGCCAACTTCCTGGGGCCATAACTTTTGATCCGGGACTCTGATTCGCAAACCGTTTGAACTGTTGGAAAGGTATCGAAGTCAATAACGCGCTCGAAATCAG
>VDFB02096074.1:0-22229 GCA_007258455.2 Sequoia sempervirens | reverse complement strand
CACCCCATAGCATTTTCTTGAAATATATCATAGCATTTGGCTCAAACTTTCCTAATACATATATTTAGAAACTCTACTAGCACATTTAAACTTTATGTTTTGGTCTATCATTCATGCCATTTTCTCAATGTTTTCTATGATTTGTCAATAGTCTCTTCACAATAGTTCCTAATATTGTCATCAAGAGTGCATGTTGTTCCTGATAGTACAATATAGATGAGAAATTGATGCACATATGTTGCTTTCTTAAAAGGGACCGCGAAGGCCACAAAAAGATAATTTGAATATGTTATGGTATCCACTGAATGTAGAATTGCATTTCAACAAAGTTTACCTCTGACCTCATAATATCTTATTGAAGTGATCTTGATCGGTAGTATCTTGGTTCCAAATAGCTCAATTATTGAGAATGGATTCATGATAAAATTATTTGGATAAAACATCTAAATCATCTTACTAACCTTTCCTTATTGTTTTGTTACAATGTTGCAGTGGCCTTCTCTGCATTTGAGAAGTCAATACACTAAAACCTTCAACTTGTCCTTTTATTGTTACATGGGAACCTTGTAACATACTGATTTTGAAATGTAAGGCCCTTTGAATTAGCATCACACAGCTCAAAATCCACATTCAATTTCTCTGTTTCATCCTTAGCCATTGCAAATTATGAACTTGAGACCTTTTTTTTCTTGGAGAGCTCAACAATTTAGTAATCAGTAGCATATATGACTAAAGACATAATCCAAAGACATTTAAATATAGCCAATGATTAATTTTTCAATATTTTTCTTTGCCGAGCTTACAATTACTCATTGAAAGGAACTCATTTTCATCATTAGTTGCCTCCAATCTTTATGCAAATTTTCTAATAATTCAATATTTTTGTTGTAACATAGGATGGATTACCCAATGACTATGTCGATGCTCTCAAGCCACACATTAGCGACCAATTATATGATCATTGAATTAAAGATGATGATTGGCTACAATTTTCCTAGTGGACTATGTATCAGTTGCTTTTGCACCATTCACCGGAACCTGGTACAATGTAGTGTAATCTCAATTGTTGTAAATTTAGACAAGCTTATTATCCCTATAGCAATGTAATCTACAAAATTCTTACTACCTGATGAAACATTGAGGTTCATTTGGATTAAGATTAGAAACATTGCCTTCATTAAACATACAACAAACTCTAAAAAAATTTCCCTTTAATTGGGTTATGCAATTTGCCATCTTATTTCATTCACTCAATATTTTTATCTTATTCACACTTAAAATCACTTGGTTGGGAAATCATATGGTTCTAAAACTCTTTGAAAACACCACTGGCTTTATTTTACATTCTTCCTCATAAAGTGATGTGTCATTGGCCTTTTAATAGGTTCCTAAAACTCAAGTGGGAAGTTTCATAGTTCTAAAAAATCACCATCAATACACCTTCAAATGACAAGGCAGTCTTTTTCAAGGTTATGCAAACCTCATAAATCTTCGTTGATGGTTTCACATTCAACTTAGAATGTCGAAGACTGATAATACACTTAAAACCATTCCTCTACATAATCTATGCTTCGTCCACATGCATTTAATAGTGTTTCGGCTTTAAAATGACTTCTCTTTGTGAATAACTCCATGGCACATATGCCACCATAATATTCATGCCTAAATCAAAAGCTCAATTTTGTGCATAGTTCCATATAATAGAAGTAAAGCAAATGGAGGCCAACATTTTTTATTAAGTTTCAAAAATGTAGTGTTTGTGAACTAAAACATGGTCTCGCTGCCCCTTAGATTATCAGTGTTGGATGTTGTGGTTATGTTAATGATATGTGGTTGTCATTGGTGTCAACAATATTAGCATAAATGTATTTGAAGTTGTATATGTCAAGGATATTGAGAAAATTGTAATAAATGAGTTCTAGGTTGCCAGTGGTGAAATGAAGTTCAATATGGTGGTTATTTTTGTATGTTGTTGATCAAAGGTTGTGGAATAAAAGGTTTTTTTTTTAGTGTATCTAGTTTATCCACATTGAGTTTTAGAGATATGCATGAAGATTTGATTGAGTTATGAAGATTTCCATTCAAACAGTTTTTGTGTTTCTTTAGTTGGTATTCCTGATTGAAGATGATGCTATTTCAGTTAGCTTAGTTGCTACAAATGATTCTCTTGTGATTCATGATGCTTGTGGATGGTTCTAGATTGCGCTCTATCTTTGTTGCACATCCGCTTTAATCATTGTGATAGTGGTTGGCGATTTTCTCTTGCGTATTCACATTTTTCTTGTTCTTGGCTGACATAGTGTTTGTAGCATGTTGTGGATCTTCGAGGAGAAATTAATTGAAGTGTCTTCATGTTGAAGATGTTGATTTGGGTCCTCACTAAGTTGTGGCCAACCTTGGTTGATTCGCATTGATAATCTTTAATGTTTTGGGCTGACAATTTATATTCATTTTATTATTTATTTGTGGCCGACTTGTAGCGATGAAATTTCATGTTGCAAATATACAAGAGAGATTGTTTATTCGAATTTATGTGTGAAAAAAAGGTGTCCTTCTGTGTGTGAAAATAATGTTCTAAATCATTCGAAGGAAGAGTAGAGTGTGAATAATTGTGAAGAAGAGTTAAGAAGTGTTCATGTGCTTAATTGGAACTGTAATCAAGTATTAGCAGATGTTATTCTCTTAGTTCAAAATCTAGATGGATTTAATTTGAATCCCTTTGTAAGATAGTGTGTCTTCCTTTGTAATTGAACAGTGAGCTCTAGGCAGTGTTCTTGAATGCATGTGCATTCCCCATATTTCATTTTCATTATACTTTTAATAGGGTATAATCTTGTGGACTGACCTCCACTGTGGTTTTTCCCCTAACAGGGTTTCCACGTAAAAAAATCTTGGTGTTATGTGTATTTCTAATGTGTTGATGATTTATGTTTTCATGGTTAATAATCAAATCAGAGAATAAGTTTAATAAGTTGAATAAGTTTTGAATTTATGTGACAACTAATTCACCCCCCCTCTCAGTTGTTTGCCCTTGTATTTCCAATAATTGGTATTAGAGCAGGTTCCTTGGAAGAATTTTAACAACTTAGGGTGATCTGGGATGGCAAGTTACAAGAAGGATAGTCCAATATTTGATGGAAAAAATTATTCTTTGTGGAAGACTCAAATGGAGTGTCATCTGAAATGCATTGGTGAACCCTACTGGAGCATTACAAGTAATAGGTATTTTATTCCACCGAATAGTACATATGTTGAGTATAATATTTGGGCTAAGGAAGCTTTGTTGAGTACTTTGACTGATTCTGAGATGACAAATGTTATGGATCTAAATACTTCTTATGAGATCTGGAAAATTTTGGAAACCTTGTAAGAAGGTGATGCTAATGTGAAGATTGCTAAGTTGCAGATTTTGAAAGGGAAATATGAAAGGTTGAGAATGGGTGATGATGAGAACATTAATAATTTCATGCAAAGAGTGAATGAACTTGTGTGTGGTATTAGATGTGCCGGTGGAAAGATAGATGAATATGAGATTGTTGCTAAAGTGCTTAGATCCCTACCTGATTCTTACAAAGTCAAAGTTAGTGCTACTAAAGAGCTCTGGACTGTAACAAACATAACCAAAGATACATTGGTTGGTAAGTTGACTGCTTTTGAGTTGAGTGAATTTGGTGATGGCCTTCCTAAGGTTGAATCTACATTTAAGGCTACTATTTCCAAAAGAGATAGACAGAGATATGATCTGGGTGAGAGTTCATCTAGAAAGACATTCAAGTATGAGGATGAAATCAAACAGATTAAGAAGAAGGAGAGCTAGAAGAGTTGGAAGCACTTATTTTCAAAAGAGTACTGAGAGGAAAAGGTAAGTATGAAGGAAAATTACCTCTTAAATTCTTTTCTTGCAATAAGATAGGTCATTTTGCATCAAGGTGTCCAAAAAGAGCTGCTAAACCAAGACATAAAAAGCCTAGATTTTAGAAGAAGTGTTACTATGTTGCTAATGAAGGCATGACAGATGATGAATCTAATAAAGGAAATAGAAGTGATGATGAATGGGTATTTATTGCTATCAAGGAATATAATCATGTATCTATTGAATCTATTGGTTGTACAAATGTTGAGAAAGCCCTCAGTGCTCGAGTTGAAGAAAAAGATGAATGGGTAATTGATAGTGGATGTTCACATCATATGACAGGAGACAAAAGTAAGTTTGTAAGCTTGGAATATGATGGTAGTGTTGTGAGATTTGGTGATAATACAACTAGTGTGATCTGTGGAAGAGGTTGCATTTCTCTTGATGGTAAGCATAATACTGATGACGTTCTGTATGTGGAATGCTTGAAGCATAATCTTTTGAGTGTTGGTCAAATGGTTGATAAGGGATACAATCTTCAATTCAAGGATGGAAAGTGTAGAATATTGAGTTCCATAAATGAAATTGAATCAAGTACAAAAATAAAATGTAATATCTTTCACTTGAGTGCTGCTAGTAAAAGTTGTTTGATTGCTCAAGTTGATGAAAGTTGGTTATGGAATAGAAGGTTGTATCATGTTAACTTTGATAATATTGTCAAGATAAGTTCCACTAAGGCTATGAGAGATCTACCTAAGTTGGTGAAACCTACCAATGCAATATGCAAGGAATGCCAATTGGGAAAGAAAACTAGGATTTAATTTTGGAGTAAAAAGTATTGTTCAAATGAATTGTTAGAGCTTGTGCACATTGATCTGTGTGGTCCCTCTAAGGTCAGAAGTTTACAAGGTTACAGGTATTTCATGTTACTCATTGATGATTATTCTAGAATGGTATGGGTTACTTTCTTAAGGGAGAAATCTAAAGCACTGGAAAATTTCAAGATCTTTAAAGCTATGGTTGAGACAGAGACAGGTTTGAAGATTAAATGTCTAAGATCAGATAGAGGTGGTGAATTCACTTCCAATGAATTTAATACGTTTTGTGAAGAACATGGAATAAAGAGACAATTATCTGCACTGTGGACCCCTCAACAAAATGGAGTTGTGGAAAGGAAGAATAGAACAATTGAAGATGTTGTTAGAAGTATGATGCTGGAAGGAAATGTTCCTCATATCTATTAGAGAGAAGTCATGAGTATTGTTGTGTATACACTCAATTGGGTAAAAATAAAAGGTGATACTGGTAAGACCCCTTTTGAGCTATGGATTGGTCAAAAGCCTATTGTTAAATACTTCAAGATATTTGGAAGCAGATGTTATATTAAGAGAGATGAAGACATATGAAAGTTTGATGCTAGGAGTGATGAAGGTATCTTTCTAGGTTATGCTACTAAAAGTAAGGCCTACCGGTGTTACAATAAAAGATTGAATAAAATGGTTGAAAGTGCAAATGTTAAGGTTGATGAAGACTTTGGTACACTATTCAGAACTTGTGGATATGACTCTAATGATCACGATGATATTACAATAAAAGGAAAGCAAGTTCAGACTACAAATCAAGTGAAAATAAATCCAATAAATAAATAAAATGAAGAAGAAGGAGAAACTAGTGAAAGAGCAGAAGAAAGATCAGAAGAGCCTAAAGTTGAAGAAAATCCTAAGAAGACTGGTGCAGGAGCACCTAAAACATGTAATTGCAAAAATGCACTATTTGTAGGTTGTTCTAGGAAATAGGGGGATAAATTGAGTCTTTCATATTAATAAAGGTCTGATAAGACCACTTTTAATGTATTTGGGGGTTCTAGTGTTAGTTTGGTTCAAAAATTGCATTATGATCTAATAATTGTCAATAAATTGTCAAAATAGTGCAAAATTAAGCTATGTAAAGGGGCTTGGTAGTTGGTGGTCAGTTTTAGGCATTGGGGAGTTGGTTTTTGATGAGAAATTGCATTTAAATCCTCTTGAAGGCTTGAGGCAAGGTTGTTGAATAGTTTTAAAAGAAGATTTCAATCAAAAGGCATAGTTTTCAGTTAATTTATGAGTTTTTGTGCAATTACTGCCTATGTATGGGTCCTACAAAAGATCCAAGCCTTCAAATATTTTGAAGTTTGTGTGCCATGGTGTTACATCTCTTTTAAATCCATTTTTGAAGACATTCATTGAGTCTAAAGACTTTTAGTGGTTGATTTATCTTGGCTAGTTTGTAGCAGAGGTTTGGGTATTTTGAAGTCCATAATGTATTAAATAGGCCATTCATCCTCTTGTGCTTAATATAACTTGGAGGAATGCTCCTATATGTTTAGGCATAGGTTTAGAAATAGTATTACAATTTTGGTGGAGCCAATAAGGTTGATTCTCTACACTGCCCTGATGAAATTATGTGTTTAGGCCTTTGAAATTAAGGCTAGAATATGCAAGTTGGTGAATTTGTTCTAAGAGGATTTGGAACTTGTTTTTTCCTTCATTTCAAAGGGTATCCTAATATTTTTAGAGGGTCTGAGAAGGTTGGAGAGGTTAGGTGTGAGGAGGAGGTTGAAAACCCTATTAGAAAGGGGTGGAAAAGAGTAAAAAAAAGTGAGGTTTAACAAAGAAAGTGTATAAAAAACTTGAGGGAAGCATCATATAACATTGTTTTGAGTATGTGCAGGTGGAAAAATGAGGGATTCAAGTGGTTTTAAGTCTGTATGGGATTGAGAGATATGATTTTCAATAGACCCTAGAGTTTTGCTTCCAAAAGGAGGGTTTTTGAGTAAGGGGTCAAAAAAAGCTTTTGGGGTCCTAAGACCTGGTGAATCCTTTGTTTTGAAGCATAACTCAAAACTTTTTCTAGTTTTTTTGGTTTTTGGTTGCACTCTTGGAGGGGTTCCTTTGTAAAGTTGACCTATTTGGAGGTCTAAAACGGTGGAAAATTATGTTTTCTCAAATTTGTTCCAAAGGAGTCATATGGGGGGTTAAGATATGTTTTGTAACTCTATAATTGGTGTTTGAATCATCCCTTTTTTTTTCAATTGTTTTGGGAAGTTTTGGAGTTAAAGGCCTAAAGTCGGGTTTGCACTGCTACTAGGGTTGCAAGGGTGAAAGTGGGAAAATTCTACTTCTATTTGTTTTCAAATTGTGGGAGTTCTTTGGATTGGTCTAATAGGTCTTTTTAATCTTGTTAGATGCGTCTTTAAGTCAGGTTGACACCTTGAGTAGTTGTGAGTCCCATGTGTCTGCATCAAAGTGGTATCAAAGCTAGCAAGTAGATCTATTGCAGGTTGAAAGTTAAAGAGTGGAAGAAGCCATTATGAAATCAATAAAGGAGGTTGAAGAAATCCAAGCAAGGTATGCAGGAATGAAGCAAAGAAAATCCATATTCCAAACCAAATGCAAATGCAAAGGAAAGTTATGTAAAGTAATGATTGGTTTAGGTTCATTGGATAATGTTGTTTCAGAGGAAATGGTTGAAAAATTACATTTGACAAGGATAATCCATGAATCATCTTACGAGGCATATTGGGTAAATGATAGTCAGTATATTATGGTTAGTGAGAAAGCATTTGTATATTTTTAGATTGGTCCTTGCAAATATGTTGTACTATGTGATATTATTCCTATAAGAGATTGTCACATGATACTAGGTAGAGCTTGGAAATATGATAGGTTTTCTATACATGATGGAAGACTTAATGTGTATGAAATTGAAAAGGATGGGAAAAATTATACCTTGAGTTGTTTTCAAGATGATGAGGTACAAAGAAGGATAGGCATGTGTGGAAAAAGAGAGTTTCTAGAACAAAAGGAACAAAGGAATAATGGAGAAATAGAGGAGCATAGTGTAGATTCCATGGATAGAGTAAAGCACCATGAAGAAGCATTGGGAAAAACAAGACAGCTTAAGGACACAAGGGAAGTAGAGAAAGTGAAGGTCAGAGGTGAAAATACCTTGAAGGCACAAGATGAGGATGGAGGATGTGGTAAAGACAAAGGCAGGTCAGAGTTTTTGTAATTGCAAGAAAATGAGGTCAAGGCAACAAAGGGTAGGTCTACTATAGTGATTTGTGGAAAAAGAACACTTGGGATAGAGATCCCTCAAAGAGAAAAGGATAAGAATGTAGGAGAGTTGTCAATGGAGAGGAAAGGGAGGCCTAGTGAGGTGAATGATAAGAAAATGCAATGTCCATTGAACAGACAGAGTAATGGGAGGCAACAAGAGACTGATGACAGAGAAGTTGAGTTGCAATAGGCATGTGATGACAAGAAGGATGAAAGAAAACAGAAGAAGGAAGTTTCAAAAGAGGAAGGGATGATAGGAAGCCATGGAAGGCTTGAAAAGGGTGAAGAATGTTGGATGTTGTGGATGTGTTGCTGATATGTGGTTGTCATTGATGTCAACACTATTAGCATTTGGTGTATTAGAGGTTGTATATGTCGAGGATATTGAGAAAATTATAAAAGAAAGTGTTCCAGGTTCCTAGTGGAACTGTGCAATTCATGAAGGTGCCTTGTTTTGTACGTTGAAGCTCAGCTACTGTGGACTAAAGGGTTTATTCTTGAGAGTATCTAGATCATCTATGGGAAGTTTCAGAGCTCTACGTATAGTTTTGGTCATGTTGTGATTTGACAGTGTTTTTGTGGTCTTTGTCAGTGTTCCTGAGTAAAGTTTGTGTGATTTTGGAAATCTCAGTTGTTTTAGATGTTTATCTATTGTTTCTTGATGTTTTTGGATGTCTCTAGATCATTCTCTATCTTTGTAGTACATCCACATTGATCGGTGTGCTTGTGGTCGAAGATATTTTCTTGTGCATGTTTAGTTTTTCATGTTTCTAGCTAACATGATGATGGTAGTGTGTTGTGGATCTTCAAGGTGAAATTAATTGAAGTCCTTTTGTGTTGGAGATATTAATTTGGGTCTCCACTATGTTGTGGCCGACCTTGGTGGATTCGCATTAAAAATTTATTTGTAAATTTGGGTTGATATTGAAAATATGTTTTATTTTCCTAGTCGACTAAGTTGATGAAATCTCATGTAGTAGATATATAAGAGCAATTGTTTCATCGGTGTAGTGTGTGGAAAAGGTGCTTTGTGCATTGGGTGTGCTCTTATGTGTGTATGTTTGAATATCATTTGTTTGCAGAGCAGAGTGTGAAGAAGATCGAGTGAAGTGTGAAGTAGTTCGTGAAGGAGTTTTTTGTGCTTAATTGGAATTGTAATCAAGCTTGTGCAAAAGCTATTTTCTCAGTTCATACCCTCTATATTTTAATCCTATTCTATATTGTTGGGTAGTGAGCCCCTTCTGCAATTGAGCAGTAAGCTCTAGGCAGTGTGCCTAAATGCATATGCATTCCCCTTTATTGATTTCATTATACTTTTAACAGGGTATAATCTTGTGGACTAACATCCACCGTGGTTTTTCCCCTAACAGGGTTTCCACATAAAAAATCTTGGTGTTCTATGTCTCTCTGATGTGTTAATTTTTTATGGTTAATTGGTTATTCATCAGATCTGAACTTAAGTTTGGAAAGTTCATTATTCTATGACAACTGATTCACCCCCTCCCCTTCTCAATTGTCTGTCCTTGTTTTGCCAACAATTGGTATTAGAGAAGGTTCCTCTGAAGAATTCTAAAAGCTTGAGGTGATCCGAGATGACAACATTCAAGGACAATCCAAGATTTGATGGAACTAACTACTCACTATGGAAAGTTGGGATGCAATGTCACCTAAGGTTTATTGGTGAAGCCTACTGGAAGATTACAAAAGATCCATATGTTACTCCTCAAAATGGTCCCTCCACTACTGATGAGATCAAAGATGCTGAAAACAATATTAGGGCTATTGAAGCTTTGGTGAGTGCTCTGACAGATTCGGAGATGGAAAATTTGGCAGGACAGCAGATAGCTCATGAGATTTGGACAAAGCTAGAAACTTTGTATGAAGGAGATGCACAGGTGAAGATGGCTAAGCTATAGAGTTTAAAAGGCAAGTATGAGAATTTGAAGATGGGTGAAGATGAAAATATCACTTCTTTTATGCAAAGAGTAAATGAAATAGTGATGGGTATTACATGTGCTGATGGTTCTTTGGATGAGGATGAAATTGTGGCTAAGATACTTAGATCCTTTCCTCCCTCCTACATAGTGAAGGATCACGCCATTGAAGAGCTCAGATCAGTAACAAAGATGTCAAGAGACACGCTAGTTGGTAAGATTGCTACTTTTGAATTAAGTGAATTTGGTGATTCTTTTCTAAAAACTGAATCAACATTCAAGGCTACTATATCTAGAAGTAACAAGCAAAGATATGGTCTGGGAGAATGCTCCAAAATATCCAAGTATGATGAAGAACTAAAAAAACTTGAAGATAAAGAAAGAGAGGTAGAAGAATTGGAAGCACTAATTGTAAAGAAAGAAGGCAAAGGAAAAGGTAAGTATGAAGGAGTGTTACCTATTAAATGTTTTTAATGCAGTAAAATAAGTCATTTTGCATCAATATGTCCTAAAAGAGTTCCTAGAAATAAGCCTAACAAGTCTATATTCCAAAAGAAATGTTACTTTGTTGAAGGAGTGATTGATGATGAGTTTGATAAGGATAATGGAAATCAAGATGAATGTGTTTTCATTCCTACCATTGAAAATAGTCATGTGGCTATTGAATCTACCAAAGATGAGAAAGCTCTTGCAACTTGAGTTGAAGAAAAGGATGAGTGGGTTATTGACAGTGGATGCTCACATCATATGACTGGTGATAAAAACAAATTTGTAAGTCTAGAGAAGTATGATGGTGGTGTTGTAAGACTTGGAGACAACAATGTTGGTGTGATTTGTGGTAGAGGTTCTATTTATGTTGGTGGTAAGGATAAAAATGATGATGTTCTTTATGTTGAAGGCTTGAAGCACAATCTTTTGAGTGTTGGACAGATGGTGGGAAAAGGATATGATCTACAATTCAAAGATGGAAGATGCAAGATACGTGGAAGTTCTGGCAATATGATTGCTCAAGTAGATGAAAGATGGTTGTGGCATAGGAGGCTGTGTCATGTAAATTTTGATAACATTGTCAAAGTAAGTTCCAATCAACTAGTAAGAGATCTACTTAAGTTAGTGAACCCTGCTAACACAATTTGTAAGGAATATTAGATGGGTAAAAAGACTAGAGTCTCCTTCCAAAGAAAAAAATTTCATTCAAATGACTTGTTGGAGCTACTAAATACTGACCTCTGTGGTCCCTCTAGAGTTAGAATTATTCATGGAGAAAGGTACTTTATGTTGATTATTGATGATTACTCTAGAATGATATGGGTTTCCTTCTTAAGAGAAAAATGTGAAGCACTAGAAAAGTTCAAAAGTTTCACGGATATGGCAAAAAATGAGAAAGGTCTAAAAATCAAGTGTCTGAGATCTGACAGAGGTGGTGAGTTCACCTCCAGGGAGTTCAACTCTTTTTGTGAAGAACATGGAATCAAAAGACAATTATCTGCTCCTTGAACCCCCCAACAGAATGGAGTTGCAAAAAGAAAGAATAGAACAATTTTGGATACTACTAGAACAATGATGATAGAAGGAAATGTGCCCTAGATCTATTGGAGTGAAGCTATAAGCATTGATGTGTATACTTTAAACCAGGTAAATGTTAATGGCAATGCTGGTAAGACCCCTTTTGAGCTATGGTTTGGTTACAAGCCTACTATTAAATATTTCAAGATCTTTGGAAGCAAAAGTTATATTAAGAGAGATGATGATATAGGAAATTTTGATGCAAGAAGCGACAAAGGAATCTTTTTAGGTTACTCTACTAAAAGCAAGGCCTACCGATTCTATAACAAAAGACTGAGAAAGATGGTTAAGAGTGCAAATGTCAGAGTTGATGAGGACTCTGTCAAGTCATCTAGATATTGTGGATATGATTCAAATGAGGAAAACAAAAACAAAGGGAAGAATGTTCAGACACATAATCAACTTCAAATTGTGCCATATGTTCCAGTTTGTCTAGTTGTTCCGGTGAATCAAGGTGGTCAGGAAGCAGAGACAAGTGCAAGTGCAGAAGAAAGAACAAAAGAACCAAAAGTTCATGAAAGTCCCAAAACTCTAAGGTATGTAAAGCTAAATCATTCTGAAAGTCAAATTATAGGAGATAAGAATAAAGGAGTGCAAACTAGAAGGAAGATTGCAGAAGAGTATTGCCTGATTTCCAAGATTGAACCTAAAAATGTCACTGAAGCATGCCAAGATGAACACTAGATGGAAGCTATGAAGGAAGAACTGACACAAATTGAAAAGAATGACATGTGGATACTAGTTCCCAGACCTAAAGACAAAAATGTGATTGGTACTAAATGGGTGTTTTAGAACAAGTTGCATGACCAAGGTGAAATGGTCTGGAATAAAGCAAGACTGGTATGTAAAGGGTACTCTCAGATGGAAGGTATTGATTTTGAAGAAAAAATTTCCCCTATTGCTAGAATCAAAGCTGTTAGATTATTTCTTCCTTATGCTACATACAAGGACTATAAAGTCTATCAAATGGATGTGAAGTCAACATTTCTGAATGGAGAACTAGAAGAAGTATACATTGAACATCCAAATGGATTTCAACTAACTGACAAGGAAAATATGGTTTTCCACCTAAAGAAAGCTCTATATGGACTCAACCAAGCCCCTAGAGCCTAGTATGCTAGATTGGACATATACTTACTAAAGCTTGGATTCACTAAAGGTACTGTTGATAGCAACTTATATTTCAAATTGGATCATGATAAAGAGTTAATTATAGAAGTCTTTGTTGATGACATGAAGGATGAATTTGAGATGAATATGATTAGAGAGATGCAATTCTTTCTAGGATTGCAAGTGACCTAGTTAGACAAGGGGATATTCATATCTCGGTCCAAATATGTGAGAGAGCTACTGAAGAAATTTGGGATGGAAGAATCAAAGCATGTTGGTACTCCCATGCTAACCGGATGTAAGCTAACACAGAATGATGATTCTCCTAAGGAGAATCAAACTAGAAATAGGTCAATGATTAATGGATTGCTTTATTTAACCCAGACTAGACCAGATATTATGAATGTTGTATGTATGGTTTCCAAATTTCAGGATGATCCAAAAGAATCACATGTGACTATTGTTAAGAGAATATTCAAATATCTGAAAGGAACAATTGACTTTGGACTTTGGTATCCAAAGGATGATGATCTCACTTTGAGTGCATCTACTGATGCAGATTGGGCTGGATATGTAGATGACAAGAAAAGTACTAGTGGTGGTGATTTCTTCGTAGGGAAGAAGTTGGTATCCTGGTTGAGCAAGAAGCAGAATTCCTTTTCTCTATCTACTGTTGAAGTAGAATATATTACTGCTGCAAACAATTGTACTCAAGTGATATGGATGAAACAGATGTTGAAAGATATCAGGGTGATATATGAAGAGCCTATTGCCATATACTGTGACAATTCAAATGCAATAAATATTTCAAAGAATCTCATGCTGCATTCTAAGACTAAACATATATTAATCAAGTTTCACTTCTTGAGGGAGAAAGTGAATGAGAAAGAAGTCAGATTGGAGTATGTGCCTCCCAAAGAACAGATTGCAGACATCTTTACTAAACCATTTTTGAAGGATACTTTTGAGTATCTCAAAGGAATGCTAGGGGTAATTACCCCTCCTAATAAGAATTAAGAGATGCATTTACTTGCATCAATTTGTGAGCTAAATTTCTATATTCTAATCTGGATTGATGTTTTCATGGCTGCTACTCAGGGGGAGTAGTCAAATGTGCAAATATGTGGTTCAGAGCATGTATATGGAAAGGTCATGGTTACCTTTAGCATTGATGTCAAAGGGGGAGAAGTGCAATGTGAAAAATCCTTTTAAGGGTTGAAGAGAAATTGAGGAGAAGAGTCAGAACCAAAGGGAAAGCAAGTGTGTTGGGTTGATGGTATTTTTCACATCATGTGTTGCCATCAATGCCAAAGGGGGAGATTGTTGGATGTTGTGGATGTGTTGTTGATATGTGGTTGTCATTGATGTCAACACTATTATAATTTTGTGTATTAGAGGTTGTATATGTCGAGGATATTGAGAAAATTGTAAAAGAAAGTGTTCCAGTTTCCCAGTGGAACTATACAATTCATGAAGGAATTTTGTTCTGTACATTGAAGTTCAATTGTTGTGGACTAAAGGGTTTATTCTTGAGAGTATCTAGATCATCTACCAGAAGTTTTAGAGGTCCGCATGTAGTTTTGGTCATGTTGTGGTCTCGCAATGTTTTTGTGGTTTTTGTTAGTGTTCCTAAGTAAAGTTTGTGTGATTCTTGAAATATCAGTTGCTGCAAATGTTTCTCAGTTGTTTCTTGATGTTTTTGGATGTCTCTAGATCATGCTCTATCTTTGTAGTACACCTACATTGATCAATGTGCTCATGGTTGAAGATCTTTTCTTGCGCATGTTTGATTTTTCATGTTTCTGGTCAACATGATGATGGTAGCATGTTGTGGATCTTCAAGGTGAAATTAATTGAAGTCTTTTTGTGTTGGAGATATTAATTTGGGTCTCCACTATGTTGTGGCCAACCTTGGTGGATTCGCATTAAAAATTTATTTGTAAATTTGGGCCAATATTGAAAATATGTTTTATTTTCCTGGTCAACTAAGTTGTTGATGAAATCTCATGTAGTGGATATATAAGAGCGATTGTTTCATTGGTGTAGTGTGTGGAAAAGGTGCTTCATGTGTTGGGTGTGCTCTTATTTTTGTATGTGTGAATATCATTCGATTGCATAACAGAGTGTGAAGAAGATTGGGTGAAGTGTGAAGTAGTTTGTGAAGGATTTTTTTGTGCTTAATTGGAATTGTAATCAGGCTTGTGAAAAAGCTATTTTTTCATTTCATACCCTCTATATTTTAATCCTATTCTATATTGTTGGGCAGTGAGCCCCCTTTTTAATTGAGTAGTGAGCTCTAGGCAGTGTACTTGAATGCATTTTCATTTCCCTTTATTGATTTCATTATACTTTTAATAGGGTATAATCTTGTGGACTAACATCCACTGTGGTTTTTCTCCTAACAGGGTTTCCATGTAAAAAATCTTGGTGTTCTCTTTCTCTCTGATGTGTTAATTGTTTATGGTCAATTGCTTATTCATCAGATCTGAAATTAAATTAAGTTTGGAAAGTTCATTATTCTATGACAACTGATTCACCCCCCTCTCAGTTGTTTGTCCTTGTTTTTCCAAAAAAGAACTCATAGTGGGAACAATGTTATGTCCCTTGAAGAAGGAGAAACACAAGGAGCAGTCAAGTACTACTAAAGTAGAGGCATTTAAGTCAGAAAACATAGAGGAATGCATGTCAAAGGATGCAAAGGTAACTGAGACAGTAAGACTAATGCAAAGTCTACTGGTCAATGAAACTAAAAGTGCAAAGATGGTAAAGGTAAAGAGTGGAGGACAAGTCAAGGTAGAAGAGATGTTAATGAGGAAAAAGGAATGGTTATGAAAGGGGGGTATGACAGTGGAAAGTGAAGACAAGCTCAAGGAAAGTATGGTAAGAGTAATGAGGTGTCCATTGAAGGGAAAAGAGAACAAAGGATCTGAGATCAGAGTGGTGATAAAAATTTCAAAGAAGGACAAGAATTCAAAGATTGTATTGAGCCGAAGTGAATGGCATGAGACAGTGAACAAAAATGGGAAAGAGTTTGAAGAGTATGAAGAGAAAAATGCAGTTATAGTCACCTTGAATGGTGAAGAGTATGAACAAAAGAGGATGGGTGAAGTTTTAGTGTTGGGAGACACTAGATATTTGATGGTGAGTGGCCTAGTGAAGGCTAGAGAAGAAGAGTTTGAGGAATATGGTGTTAGGATAGGGGATTTTCCTTGGTTTTCATATTTGGTTGTGTAGAAAATGTATGCTACTATGGGGATGGTTCTAAGCATAAAAAACCTGAGAAAGATTGTGAAGAGAAGAGTTGAAGGGTAGAGATACATGTGTAGTTGGAAAAGGCTCATGGAAGAGCATGAAATAGAGATAGTAATGTATGGATGTTCATCTTTGTGTACTAAATTTTTTTTACTAGTTTCGATGAAGACAAAAAGCAACAAGAAGATCCATTTGAGAAGGATCAAGCATGGCAAAACCAAGACAAAGCAAAGCATGAAGGGTACAAAGTTCCTTTGAGGAATATTTCCATGCAAGTGACTTGGAGTAGGTTTGAAGGGATTTTGAAGAAGATAGGAGCAAACCTATGGAGTGATTTATGAGGCATAAATCTTTTGTACCCGGGGAGTATGGTGCAGGAGCAACTAAAACATGTAATTGTAAAAATACACTATTTGTAGGTTGGTCTAGGAAATAGGGGGTAAATTGAATCTTTCATATTAATAAAGGTCTGATAAGACCACTTTTAATGTATTTGGGGGTTCTAGTGTTAGTTTGGTTCAAAAGTTGCATTATGATGTAATAATTGTCAATAAATTGTCAAAATAGTGCAAAATTAAGCTATGTAAAGGGGCTTGGTAGTTGGTGGTTAGTTTTAGGAATTGGGAAATTGGTTTTTGATGAGAAATTGTATTTAAAGCCTCTTGAAGGCTCGAGGCAAGGTTGTTGAATAGTTTTAAAAGAATATTTCAATCAAAAGGCATAGTTTTCAATTAATTTCTGAGTTTTTGTGCAATTCATGCCTATGTACAGGTCTGTACAGTAGATCCAGGCCTTCAAATGTTTTTTTTTTTTTTGGAATGGTGTTACATCTCTTTTAAATCCATTTTTGAAGAAATTAATTGAGTCTAAAAACTTTTAGTGGTTGATTTCTCTTGGCTAGTCTGTAGTAGAGGTTTGGGTATTTTGAAGTCCATAATGTTTTAAACAAGCCATTCTTCCTCTTGTGATTACTGTAAATTGGAGGAATGGTCATGTATATTTTGGCTTAGGGTTAGAAATAGGATTACAATTGTGGTGGAGCCAATAAGGTTGATTCTCTATGCTGCCCTGATGAAATTATGTGTTTAGGCCTTTGAAATTAAGGCTAGAATATGCAAGTTGGTGAATTTGGTCTAAGAGGAGTTGGAACTTGTTTGTTCCTTCATTTCTAAGGGTATCCTGATATTTTTAGAGGGTCTAAGAAGTTGGGAGATGCTAGGTGTGAGGAGGAGGTTGAAAACCCTATTAGGAAGGGGTGGAAAAGAGTGAAAAAAGTGAGGTTTTACAAAGAAAGTGTATAAACAACTTGAGGGAAGCATCATATAATGTTGTTTTGAGTATGTGAATGTGGAAAAATGAGGGATTCAAGTGTTTTTAAGTCTGTATGGGATTGAGACATGATTTTCAATGGACCCTAGAGTTTTGCTTGCAAAAGGAAGATTTTTGAGTAAGGGGTCAAAAAGAGCTTTTGGGGTCCTAAGACCTAGTGAATCCTTGGTTTTGAAGCATAAATCAAGAATTTTTCTAGTTTTTTTTGTTTGGGGTTACAATCTTTGAGGGGTTCCTTTGTAAATTTGACCCATTTGGAGGCCTAAAACGGTGGAAAAGTCAGTTTTCACAAATTTCTTCCAAAGGAGTCATATGGGGGGTTAAGATATGTTTTGTAACTTTGTAATGGGTGTTTGAATCATCCATTTTTTTGTCAAGGTTTTTGGAAAGTTTTTGAGTTAAGGGCCTAAAACCGGGTTTGCATTACTACTAGGGTTGCAAGGGTGAAAGTGGGAAAATTATACTTTTGTTTTTTTTCAAAATTTTGGAGTTGTTTGGATTGGTCTAATAGGTTCTTTTAATCTTTTTAGATGCCTCTTGAAGGAAATTTGACACCTTGAGTGGTTTTGGGTCCCCTATGTCTGCATCAAAGACTCTGAAGTATATAAGATTGAATCATTCAAAAGATCAGATTATAGGTGATAAGAACAAAGGTGTCTAGACTAGGAGAAAGATTGCAAAAGAGTATTGCTTGATTTCAAAGACTGAGCCTATGAGTGTGAATGAATCATGTAAAGATGGGCATTGGATTGAAGCAATGAAAGAAGAGTTAAAAACATATTGAAAATAATGATACATGGATTCTTGTTCCCAGACCTAAGGATAAGAATGTCATTGGAACCAAATGGGTCTTTAGAAACAAACTGCATGAACAAGGTAAAGTGGTTAGAAACAAAGCAAGAATGGTATGTAAAGGATATTCACAAATGGAAGGAATTGATTTTGAAGTGACCTTTGCCCCTATTGCTAGAATTGAAGTTGTAAGATTATTTCTTGCCTATGTTGCTCGCAAGAACTAAAAAGTTTATCAGATGGATGTAAAATCAGTTTTTCTAAATGGTGAATTGGAAGAAGAAGTGTATGTTGAGCAACTTGATGGATTCTAGTTGACTGCTAAAGAAGATATGGTGTGTCGATTGAAGAAAACATTGTATGGACTTAAGCAAGCCCCTAGAGCATGGTACGCAAGATTGGACAAGTATTTTCTAAAGCTTGGATTTAACAAAGGTACTGCTAATAGTAATCTGTATTTCAAGAGTAGTGATAAAGATTTGATTGTTGAAGTCTTTGTTGATGATATTATTTTTGGAGGAGATGATGCTTTGTGCATGAAGTTAGCTAATGAGATGCAGAATGAATTTGAGATGTCTATGATTGGTGAGATGAAATTATTTTTGGGATTGTAAATTACTCAATTAGATAAAGGGATTTTTATATCTCAGTCCAAGTATGTGAAGGAATTGTTGAAGAAGTTTGAAAAGGAAGATTCAAATCCAGTTGGTACACCCATGGTGACTAGATGCAAGTTGATAACAAAATATTTTTCTCTGAAAGAAAATCAAACAAGATAAAAATCAATGATTGGTGGATTGTTGTACTTAACTCAAACTAGGCCATATATCATGAATGTTGTATGTATTGTTGCAAGATTTCAAGTTAATCTGAAATAATCTCATGTGACTGTTGTGAAGAGAATTTCCATATACTTGAAGGGAATTGTTGATCTTGGCCTATGGTATCCTAAAGATGATGATCTTACTTTGAGTGCCTTTACTGATGTTGATTAGGCAAGAGATGTGAATGACATAAAAAGTACTAGTGGTGGAGCATTTTTCTTGGGTAAGAAGCTAATTTCATAGTTAAGCAAGAAGCAGAATGCCATTTCCTTGTCTACTACAAAGGCCAAATACATTGTTGGTGCTAATAATTGTACTCAAGTCCTGTGGATGAAACAAATGTTGAAGGATATCAAAATTATATATGAAGAGCCTATTGATATATTCTATGATAACTCAAGTTTTATTAACATTTCCAAGAATCTATTGTTGCATTTAAAAAAAAAAGCATATATCTATCAAGTTTCACTTTTTGAGGGAGAAGGTAAGTGAAAAGGAAGTCAAATTGGAGTATGTGCCTACTAAAGAGTAGATTGCAGACATCTTTACCAAATCGTTGCCTAAGGATACTTTTGAGTATCTTAGAGGGAAGTTATGGGTGAATACCCCTCCTAATCAGAAGTAAGGATGCATTGCATTGCATTAGTCCATGCATTTCACAGTCATATCTTGTCTCGAATTGATGTTGTGGTGGCTGCTACTCATGGGGAGTAGTCAGATGTTCGGAAATTCATATATGTGGTTCAGAGCTTAGATAAATTTTTCATTGATGTCAAAGGGGGAGAAGAGTCATGTGAAAAACCAGTGATTATCTGATGAGAAGAGCCCTATGGGGAGAAATATTATGTGAAAGTGTTGAGGAGAAGGTGAGTCAAAACCTAAGCAGGAGTTAGTTGTGTTGATGTTTTTTTTCACATCATGTGTTGCCATCAATGCCAAAGGGGGAGATTGTTGGATGTTGTGGTTGTGTTGATGATATGTGGTTGTCATTGATTTCAACACTATTAGCATAAATGTATTTGAAGTTGTATATGTCGAGGATATTGAGAAAATTGTAATAGATGAGTTCCAGGTTGTTAGTGGTGAAGTGACGTTCAGTATGGTGGTTATTTTTGTACATTGTTGATTAGAGGTTGTGGACTAAAGAGTTTGTTGCTGAGTGTATCTAGTTTATCCATGTTGATTTTTAGAGATCTACATGAAGATTTGATCGAGTTATGAAGATTTCCATTTAGACAATTTTTTTGTTTCTTCAGTTGGTGTTCCTGATTGAAGATGATGCTATTTCAGTTAGTTTAGTTATTGTGGATGCTTCTCTTGTGATTCATGATGCTTGTGGATGGTTCTAGATCATTCTCTATCTTTTTTGCATGTCCACATTGATCGTTGTGATGGTGGTTGGTGATTTTCTCTTGCGTGTCCATGTTTTTCTTGTTCTTGGCTGACATAGTTTTTGTAGTGTGTTGTGGATCTTCGAGGAGAAATTAATTGAAGTGTCTTCATGTTGGAGATGTTGATTTGGGTCCTCACTAAGTTGTGGTCGACCTTGGTTGATTTGCATTGATAATCTTTAATTTTTTGGGCTGACAGTTTATATTCATTTTATTATTTCTTTGTGGTTGACTTGTAGCGATGAAATTTCATGTTGCAGATATATAAGAGTGATTATTTATTCAAATTTATGTGTGGAAAAAAGGTGTGCTTCTATGTATGTGCAAATAATGTTCTAAATCATTTGAAGGCAGAGCATAGTGTGAAGAATTGTGAAGAAGTGTAAAGAAGAGTGAAGAAGACTGAAGAAGTGTTCATGTACTTAATTGGAACTATAATCAGGCATTAGCAGATGCTATTCTCTCAGTTCAAAATCTGGATGGATTTAATCCAAATCTCTTTGTAAGATAGTGTCTCTTCCTTTGTAATTTAGCAGCGAGCTCTAGGCAGTGTGCCTGAATGCATGTGCATTCCCCATATTTCATTTTCATTATACTTTTAATAGGGTATAATCTTGTGGACTGACCTCCACCGTGGTTTTTCCCCTAATAGGGGGGTGATCCCACAATAGTGGTTTACAATTTTTGGCCAAACTGGACACTGATATTTTTTTTCTTAACACAATCTCCACATTCGGGCACCTATAGTGATTAAACCGTAAGGAATTTGAAGATGATGCAAACTAGAGTCTTGTCATATTTTGTCTGTAGATTTTAAAAATATTTTTTTCAATTTTTTTGGAATTAGATTGCACTTCTTTTTCCATCTCCCACGAAAATTGGTTTTTTTCAAAAAATAGCATTTTAAAAAGTGACGCACACCGTATAACGCATAACTTTTTTTCCTTGAAAGATAAAATTCAATTTTTTTCAAATTTAGATTTCTAACTCCAATATCTAGTGCTTCCACTTGGTTAGATAGTTTTTTATTGAATATTTTTTCTTTAATCAAGTTTCAAAGCCAAATCAATTACAATTAAGACATAACACGACCGTATAATGGCATAACTTTTACTTCGCATGTATCAAAATTATTTTTCTTTTTTTTATTGGATCAAGAACCCAATATCTGGTGCACTCATATTTTTAAATTTTCTTTTTTGATAATCTTCTATTTTTCCACTTGTGCGTAATGTAGAGTTTTTTTTCAATGAAAACCCTATATTTAATAAAACTTAAAAAACAAATAGATAATATAATCAAAACATACTAAAATTATATTTGTTGGATAGCTCATTTTGAGGGGTACCTGATACTAGTTGGGTTTTTGAGATCTCCTCCATTTTCATTCTCAAATCAAGCTTCGAAGTCCAAAATTTTCAGCAATTCTGGTGCCTTAGGAAGCAAGGATGAAAAAAGATGGGTTCGGCTGAACAAGTGTTTGGTCGAAGAAAATAGAAATGTTCAGTCAAACTAGGGTTCGACCGAACCCATGTTCAACCGAACCAACCACATTTGGAATAAAAAATGAATTTAAATGGGTTCGACCGAACATTCTAAATATGTTCGGTCGAACACCTTGTTTTTAATATTAATATAGATATTATTTATATTCTTTTTAAATCATAACTTAAGAGAAAGATATGGAGGGAGTGGGGGTAGGCGGGAAGGCTTAAATTTGATGGCCATATGACCGTATTTAAAGATTTTTGCTGTAGAATACAATCAAAATTTTAAGAAGATTGTAAAAGGAGATATTTTGGATAAACTGTCAAAATTTATATAGAATTATAATGATATATATGTTTTGATTTATATATAATTTTTTACATACACTAAGGTATATCATAATTTTTTAAGGGCACCCTTGAATAGATAACCGTAATTAAAAAATTTGTTGACAGGTAAATTCGACCATCAAATTTAATCCTTGGTAGGAGGGAGATACTTCAGAGAGAAAGGGGTGGGAGTTGGAGAGAGATAAAGGGTAGGGGGTCCTAGGGTTTAAGGGTTAAGGGTAGAGGAACTCGAGAGGGAGAGTG
>VDFB02096071.1:0-45952 GCA_007258455.2 Sequoia sempervirens | reverse complement strand
GGATAAAGCCTTGTCGATGTGCGCAAAAGTTTCAACAGGTTCATTTTCAATGGTAGGGGTTAAATTTATTGCTCCTAGTTTAGGAACCAAAGATGGGGAATTTATTTAAATAGGAAGAGACTGGGGTTGTACCAAAGATGAAAAAATAGGAAGAGGGCCTGGAGCAAAACTTACCTGAGCTACAGTCGATGAAACATTCTAGAAGATGGACTCCACTTCTTCATCCCGATGGATTAGTATATCATGGGTACTTAAGTCCTAAATCTTCCTCTGTTTCACAAGATTAGAGCCATCATGTTCCGATCTCCTTTTAGAGGAGTCACTTGATATTCAGACATCAGTGGCGACTGAGGATATTTTTGGAGATTGTCAGGCCTCTTTCTCTTTGCCTCAAGCTTTGGATGTGGACAAAGCTTGTGGATTCCCTAGTCCCAAATTTCTTCAGTTGTCAGGTTCCTGAGGTCTAGGAATTAGGAGTGGAACTTGTTCCTCTTCAATTTCATGGTTAGTCTCAAGATTGCTATTGTTAGAATCAACTTTCCTATAATATGTGTGTTCAAACTCTTCATCGAGCTGGAAGTTTCCAAACAAAATGTTTGGATTCCTCATCTCTTGTCAGAACCTCAAAAATTCTCTCTTCTTTCTTTCTGACTATCCCTTACGCCACAACTGTGTATCAAGATATTTTCTCATTGGGAGATTCCTCTGGTATTGTGCTTGGGGCTCATAAAAACATAGCCATCTTGGTTGTTCCTCTAGTATATGGGCCAGGTCGATGTATATTTCTGAATTCTCTTGGGTTAGATTTCTCCTTCTTTGGAAATATTCCTTGAACTCATGCCTTAAGCTAAAACGCCCATCTGGGTTATAATTCCACTTGTCACAAATGAGGACCAATCCTAGAGCAACCAAATTATTCTAGATCTCATCCTCCACTTTCCATTTTCTTAATACCACTTGAACTTTTGCAATCATAAGGGGAAGATTGAAAAGCTTTGCATTATTCCGTCCCGCACCATAACTCTTATTGATAGTGGATACTTGTCAGCAAAACTCCAATGCAAAATTTTTATCTATCACAAATCTAGGGAGTCAGAAATCTTCCCCAGGGAAACCATGAAACCAAATGAAGGTGAAATGTTCACCGAGGAAGTAATCCATTAGGATAGGTGGATGTTTTATCCATTTTATAACTTCCTAAAAAAAACAACCAATGGGGCAAGGCAGTAAATCTTGCAGCATTGGTCTCAAAAAATAATCTACAAACTTATAGTAATCTCCTATTCTTGAAAAAATGTGGGTCCACACTAAAATTTGCTAGATATAACCTCTCTCATCTATCCTAGAAACTAGAACATTTCTCCCTAGCCACTCAAAATTTTGATGTAATAAAAAATGGACCAGGATGGAAGAATACCTAAACTTGGACTCCATACTGTAGTTTCTCGATTGTAGCTTCATATTTCTAGCCATTACTTCAGAAAAATCATAGTGTCTCTACACTCTTTCTCTTTTGAGCACAAGGCCTAGGAAAAACTAGAAGGGGTTAACCTCTTAATCATCGTCGAGACCAAAAACCTAGGCCAACATCAAGAATATAGATTGTGTATCCTTCTTGAATTTTCTTCGTGATAGATGCCAGCAAATTTTTTGGTCATTCCTTCATTTCATCTTCATAAAAACTTGTTTTCTTGAACATATCTTCCCCCAGGACATCCATCTATTCATTAAAAAGGTCTGCACCCCAACCCATAGGGATACACAACATATCCCATATAGCTTGGGCTGAGATGGTGATCTTGACCCCATGGCCCTAAATAGTCTTTCTATTTTCGTTAAACCTTTTTGCACATGCGTCAACCAACTCTAGGTATGGATGAACAATAGGTAGCACAAACTATGGTAGGCCAATGTTCCAAAGCCAAAATGAAAAACCCTTTATAGACTCATGGCCTAGCATCCTTTGAAAAGCACCTACCCTAAGATTTTTAGGGTTGGTTGATAACCAAGGGTCGTAAACATTATTAGTTATATCTTGAACTACCTCCCTTAAAATGTGTTTGTCAAGTTGAAACTCCTTACAGTATTCAAATGGTCATTCTTTTGGCACTGGGGCATTAACAAATGAGCAATTCCCAAATATATCTGCATAACTAGATCTTTTGTTTGCTACTTTTTCCTACCTACCAGAGGTAGATGCTTCCGCCATGATTGCTTGAAAGTGATACAAAAACTCTTTGGTTACAATAACCATTTTTTGTTTGCTAAAATTAACCTACTTTTGGGCGTAATTAATTTCAGAGCTTTACATGCAGTTATGAGTTTGCTACTATTGATGACTCATTAAATGCTACCATTGGGGAATACGTGCGGATGGGAGATTTGTATCCCTTAGGAAATCCAAAAAATTCATAGAAATGGAATTAGTAAATTCCTTCTACTACCTCTTGTTTCCTTTAATTCATTACCTTGGAAAGCATGCTTTTCATCATATGGAGCATGTCGAGATGACACAAGGTACTTTTGAAAAGAGGTCTTCATTAATTTGTTAGAGCTTTAGCATGTTAATCCATGTCTCTTCTCATTAGTGGACAGGTTGGCACTTATGATGGCAAGGATACACATCAACCATCAATGTATTAGGGAATTTACTCCCCAACGCCCAAATTTATTTCTCAAGGTGTTCTGATAGGTCCTCCATACAATTTTCCAACCTTGCCTCATTTTTCCTAAAAAAAATTGTTGTCATCCAGCCAAAAATAAAAATCTCATTGGAGAAATTTCTCCGTTAGCCTTTTCTATATATATCCACACCACATTTTGTTATATTCATTCAAACATATAGTTCTCTAACTTAGTTGTCCTTCCCCCTACTCCTTCTCTACCATTTTTCAATGTTGTCATGATATCTACTGGTCTTGGCACCCTATTCAGCTCCTTCCATGGAGACCATAGGGCTAATTTTTAGGAGTGATTACTGATAGTTGTATCAAGTTCTTGGTGAAGAATTTTGACCCCTTGGTCATGACTACATTCACGTGGGTCATTGGTGCGGACTACCTTACTGACAAGAACCAGTTGTGAAGCAATTATAACATGCTCTCTCACTTTGTGGCCCCACTATTGGACCTAGGTATGGCCAAACCCATGATATTTGTATTGTATCAGAAGATGTTCGACACTTCTTTGATGGAAGGGTTTGTGGCCATTCTAGGCATCAGCATTCCAAGCACCATGGACCTTCGCAGGTTTGTGGACTTTAGGGTGAACGTGCTTTGGTTGCCTTTCCTAACTAAATTTTGCACCATGGATGTGGAGGTGCACCATTTCTCTTCTCATCCAATAGCCACTTTCCTTCTATGGGAGTACAGTGTGGAGAAAGTTCCAAGGATTTCCTAGAAAAAGCATTTTAGTTACCTAGTGCAACTTCGTAGTGAGTAGACCCTGGGTCTAAACTACATGGCTCACATGCATTGTGTTTTTTTTCCCTTTCCTATAACCTATCAGACAAATGAAGAAGAATAAGAAAAAGGAGAAGAAAAAGCTAAGTATGAATCATTTTTACTTTGTTGTTGGAGGTGAAAAGAAGGAGAAAAACTATCTGGTCATCGCCTTCGTTTTGACAACTTTTGTTTTGCTTCACTTTTTGGGTTTTTCTCAAGAGGGCTTTAAATGATGTTTATGAGCCTTGGGCTATATAATACATTGTAAATTTTTTTCAATGAACATTATATATTATAGCTCTTATTCTCCCTTGTGTTATTTTGGGCCTTATTCTAATTTTTTTGAAATAATTACAAAAGTTTAACATATGGTACATAACTGCTAAATTTTTTAAAAGAGTTGTGTATTATGTACTAGAAAGTTCTCAGATAAATACCATTCACCAAAAAATCTATAAAACATCTCTTTGAGTATGTATTCCTTCACTTTTTAACATGTGTTGTTTTTGAAAGGTCCCTTCTATAGCACTTTGGAATTGATCGGTCATCTTGGCTTTGCAACAAGTCTGTGGTACTCTTGCATTGAACCTTCTTCTGGGGGAGAATTTTCTTCATCAAAACATCATCTGATTGTTTGACGATGGTAGATTGTATGTCCATAGGTTATTTCCCTGTCTCTTTTTGGCCTTAGAGTTTTTGCTGAGTTTTTGTACATCAATTTGTACTTGAAAAACTTGGGGGCTTATTTGGGGGTAATTTGATTCATCGACAGGGGAACTCATCTATGACGATTCCCATCTATTTCAGGGGCCAATCCAACACGTTGGATTTCCACAATTAAGTTCTTAATGGTTGATTTAGTTGAACTGCCCCCTTTCACATCATAATATGTTGAACTCTTCAAAAAAACCTTGTATTTGATAACAAAATTTGACCCTTGTGATTCTACCAGCTCTTGGGTACTAAAAGGTGTGATGTTTTCAAGTAGAGCCAACATGGCTCTTATCTTCCTTAAAAGCTTATCTATTTTTCATTTTTTCTTCTCTAGTTTATTGATAACCACTGTGCCCTTGGGAGTTTGTTGGAAAGACACCTTCTCTTTGATCATCAGGGAAAATGAGGTTGAAATTATCATGAAATCTAGTACGAATCCTCGAGTGAGGGTAGATTTACCCGAAATAAAACTGACAATTAATTCTAAGCTTCAAACTATCTCAAAAATTTCTATTCTTGAGGGTATGGACATTTCCCACTTGGTGGTAGATGTCATCCTTAGTCAATTGGATCCCATTATAGAGACTTTATTCTCCCTTGAGGACTTATGTATCAACAATGAGATTTATTCCCTGCTTAAAGCTTGGGAGGAATTCCACATCAATGTTAGGGAATAATGATTATCCAACAAAATTCTTCCCCATTTGATGAAAACCTATATTTCCAAGAAGATTTTCTTCGAGCAGACTATCCTTTGTCTCTTCTTAGTTGACCTGGGCCCTTTGTCTAAGGTAGACATCAGATGGATTATACTCAGGTCATACCCTTTGAGATCATATCTGTAGCATAAATCTTTCAGCTTTCTTTTATCCCTATGAGAGGTCCTTATGCCAACTACTAATTTTTTTCCCTTTTTGACACTAAGCTTGATGTAATCCCTTGAAACTGCAGAGAATTTTTTCTTTTTCAGATCAAAAATTGATTTTGAGTGTGTTTTGATAAGAAATGTCTGATAGATGTTTCCATCTTGAGGTTGGGATTTTCCTTGTATACCAAAAGTTTCAAAACTTTAAATGAGGTTTCTTGTATTCTATTTTTGGCATCTTAGCCTTTTATTTGTTGTGGTTGCTTTCTCACAGATCTAGCTTTCTATGAATTCTAAAATTCTAACAACTTTCTTCACACCCACACCTATTTGTTCTACTAGATCCAATCCCACTAGTAGAGCATGGAGATAGAAAACAATAAGCTTTGAGGCACTTCAATCCCATTGAAAATATCAATCGAGCACTTATTCTGGGATCAACATTACACTTGACACCATTAAAGGGTATGATCCACACATAATTATAAGATAGATCATCGAGCTCTTTTGAACTCTTCATTAGTTTTGGGCAGGCCTGATCTCTGTCAAAAATCACATGGGCACTTAGCCCTATTGCACGAAAGTTACCAAATGGATCAGAATCAGTGAACTAATTTAGTAGCATCTCTTCTTACAAAATCTTCTCATTTCTACCTTCTTCTTTTGTAGGAATTTCCACACAATACCTCCCTTGGTGGAAATTTGGGGTATCATCAAATCTGAAGCATAGATTTTCATCATCTGTGATATGTTCAGGATACAAGGATTCAAATAGAATTGTCATCTTTGTTCCATGTTTGGTTCACAATTTCAAGTGGGACTAGTCAAGTGCCAGGTATACTCCAAGTTTGGTGGTGAAATCTCTTCATAAGCACATTCTAAAAACTAGTGGAATTTCAATTATTACTACTTCCTGAGTGATTTTTTAGCTTGGATATGAGAAGAGGTTTAGGGAAAAATCCCTTATTTGACCAATAGTTAGGACTTTCTTTTCATCAAGTTACATAATTCCCTTTTCAAGGGGCTTGTGCTGGAGTTTTAGAGCATCTACCACTTGCTTGGGCATAACATATGTGCTAGCTCCCAAATCAATCATATTATAGTGCAACAATTTATCTCCTACTATAAGCATAAAAAATAATGGCATAGGTTTTATTCTGCTTTCATCTTTCTCTTCAATGCTATCCACATTATTTTTATAAGTTGTTGATTTTAGAGCTTGAGGGGGAAATGTGAATCTATCATTTCCACTTTGATTTTTGAACTGAGTCATGGTCTCCTACACATTTTTCCTTCTACTTTCAATGCTTCCTAAAGAAGAGTTTGTTGCTTAGGAATTGATATAATGTCCCATAATGAAATGTTGGCAGGTGCCTTCTTCAATTTCTCCACTATGTTAAGCATCCCGATAGTTTGGGTCTTTGAATTGAACGGTGGTATCTATATTTTCATTGGGAGAAAACATTCCATTGAGGCCATACCTTGTTCTTTATTCACCTCCTTTGCTTTTGAGGGCTAATTATGTGGTCGTAAACTAGGTCAGACAATGGACAGCAAGGCCTAGTTCTTTGAGGGACACAAATGACATGTTTGTAGATGTGGTAGAGATTGTTGTACATATTCTCCTATGATACTTCTCTTTGATCTTGTATTGTAATCTAACTATACTTTGAAAATTCTAATCGTCAAGGCTTCATTTGCAAATATAGCTTTGTCTTCCTCCAACCATGAGAAGAGAGCTTGGTTGGGCATTATGTCCAATTCTTGTTCAAGGGACATTCCTTGCATTTGTGCCCTAAGATGAGCATTCTCCATTTGTGGTGACTCGTATTCACCCTCATTTGGGAACATACCCTTACTCCTTTGTTTGGCCACCTTTTGCTTCATATTTCCCCTTGGATAATTTTAGGGCATATGGCTATCATTGCATGAGAAGACAATTGTAATGGTGAAGCAATCAAAACTATCTAATTTGTTGATGAAAACTATTGACCTCATCCTCTGTAATATCCTTGATACAAATTCTCTTGGTAAGGGGGTTTTACTCCACCATAGACCTCAGTGGTCATTTTTGGAGGTGTTGATTGTTGCCATTTGATAATGACTAATTCATTACAAAAATTCTGCATTAGATCTTTTATATCAACGATATCCACTACCATTGATGAGATACTCGATGTGCTAGCTTGAGTGGTAGGGTATTCATTCGTAGGCTGCAGGGCAACCAACTTTAATTATGTGGTGGGAGTGCTTGGATAGGCTTCCTCTTGGCAGCTATTGAAGATTTATGAGAATACTGCTATTGGTGGTCAAGGCAGAAGTTTCCCAGCATCGATCAGGTTAATCTATACATGCATGGTTGCCATCTCGTATGCATCAAGTAGGGTGTTCCCTCCCATGGAGTTTACCATAAGTGTGATATTGAAATTGATGGACTTTAGGTAGAACATGAAAGCCATCGCAACCTGTGGTCGAGTAGTCACAAGAATCTTTTTCCAGGTCTTATGAAACCTAGTATTGAAGTTTCTCATGGATTCAGTGGGGGCTCTCTTGATGGTGATTAGTTTTTGTAACAGTGAAGAACAATCTCCCTTTTTAGAGAATCATTTGAATGGGCGTTGTTTGAGCTAGACCTAAGAAATATTGGAACCTAAGGCTAGATATCGATACCAATCTTGAGAATTTCCCTCAAAAGAGGCAGCTAACATTCTTAAAGCGATGTTATTCTTCAATATGTTGTGTACCCTACATACCTCTACTATATCTTGAAGGTGTTCAGAAGGGGTTTTGAAATCCTCTCTAGAGAATCTTTGGATAGCCTTAAGGGCATTAGCCAGTATGGAAGGCCATACATCTAGGGGTCTGGGTGGTCATAATGAACTATCATTGTCCCATGTTACAAATTTTCTAGGAGCAGGAGGAGGTACTTGAGACATTAGGAAAATATTTCTATGAATCGGGTATACATGCAATCTTATCTAGAAATTTAAACATCTGGATGGAGTAGATAAGGCTCTTGATGAGGAGATTTGACTTCTTTCTCTATTAGTCCTTATGGGCAATAGAAAACCTATGGTTATTCTCCTTATAGGATTTGAGGTAGGTAACTAGGAGTACTAGAAATGACCTCTAGAGGATGCTCTCTTTTGGACTCTAGGCATGAAATTTCCAGTTTGCTTCCTTAGCCTAATTTAAGAAATATTTTTTTACTCCTAATTAGGCATTTGGAAAAATTTTAGTCCCACCAAGTGTGCCAAAGAAATAATTGTTGATCATCAAAGCTTGCACCTCTCCGATAGTCTTATGGGAAATTTAGCAAGTGGGGGATAAATTGCATCTTAATAAATACCTCTGAGCTTTTTATAGAAAGTCAACTCTTCTTTTGGGGTTTTGAGATAAGGGAGAAAGAGAAATGTAAATATAAAACATGAAAGGAAATACACCAAAGCTTTAACAAAATTTCAAATTCAAATTATTCCTATGATTGACATAAAGGACAAATAATGCCGCAACCAGTTCATTGTTGGAAAGAGAATGAAGAACAAAGGCTAACTTCAAGCACAATATAGACTTTCAAATCTTTCCTTAGGTAGTGTTCATTGAGGTATGATCAAACATAACAAATCCTTAGAGTAAAAGAATAATATTCAAAAATTATAAGAACCCTATCTCCTAATACATCATAGCATAGAAAAATAACAACTTCAAATATAATGGAAAAGTCAAAATGACATAGTCTAAATTTTCCCAAAATCGCTATTCTACAACACAAGCATAAAGCATAGAAATTTGTTATTTAAACTATCAGAATATAGCTTGCAAGACACAGTGTTTCATTGAAAAAATGATAATATAAAGAAAGAAAGCTTGAAAAAGGCCATACATGCATAGTCTCAAAAATTCCCCTTAATATTTCATGCTTTAATTAAAATTGAATTTTGAAACAAAGGTCAAAAGACAATCTGACAATAGTTTAAACCTTAATAGATATAATTTTCTAGAATAAAGTAGTTATATAACTTTCTTATGAAATATTGTTCATAAAATTTATGAAAATTAAAAAGAAAATAGTTCCTCCTTTTAGAGAAAATAGTTTCCTCTTCGAAAAATCCTTTTCTAAAAAGATCAAAATTCTAAATCTTAATCAAAGAAAATCTAAAATCTAAAAAATCCTATTCTTCTATCTTTGGTGTTGTCACCTTCCTTTTATAGCCATTGAAGAAAGAAAACACTTCCTTGAACTAGAAGTAATGACTGTCAGGTGTTTATAGTTGATAGCACACGATCCGATCATAGATTCTTGCTTAGGCCACAAAAGATCTCTGCATTAACTCCTCAACTACTACATTAATGTTCTCTAGATATTTTAGCAAAGATAAGACCCAAATATGATCAGATCCTAGGAGCAACTACCTAACAAAAAACACAATTGATTGATTACATTACTATGAGGTGCCATCGCAAAACTTTTGTCCCAAGAACTGAGAGAAGAGAAGAAAAACTAGCTAGCTCAGACAAACTCCCCAAATAGATATCTTCACAGGCAGTGCAGATATCCCATGACAAGGAGATGATGTGTTAGAATGGTAGAAACTACTGAACTTGTAAATATAGTTACCAGGGAAATGTCCGACAAGAAAATACATGTCCCGAAACTCCTCTCAAAAGGAAAATGAAAGGGAAAAGTTGCACAACCACCACATGGTGCGTTGCACACCTTTTTGATATTTCATTTAAGCATAGGTGCACTTAACACCGAAGACATTTATGCAAACCAAAAAATAAAATGATTGACGAAAAAAAAACATTTACACTTACTATACTCAATTTCATCTTCAATCATATCCATCTTCATCCATTTCATCAAGTTTATAGCTAGGTTATTGAAGTTTTTCATTATGGAGCTCCATTGAATCTTCATCAAAGTGCATCATTCATCAACATTTCATCATAGGAGTTGGGAAAGGACCACTTTCCACATCAAATTGGCACCAATTCCCCCATGGGATCAAGACTTTGCTTTACATTGAATAAGATTTGATAGTTTTTGTTTATGTTTTTTTATGTTCTTCATTTCATTTCTTTTTCTTTGCAATTTAAATGGATTTCATGGGGAATCTTGATACTTTCATTTGATCTAATTATGTGTTTGTTTGTTATGTTTATGTAGGCCTAGGAGCTTGGTTCTATAGTTACATGGGTGACTTCTTTCTATGTAGTAGGGCAAGAAACTTCCAGAGACATATTCCCTAAGCCACCATCATCTATTAGTCTAGTGGTAGTCTTCAAATTTTTGGGTTTAGGAGTCCTCTTAAGTAGTTGAAATACCATATCCTATCTAAAGAGTTCCAGCTATATTTCCTTTCTCTTCTTTGATAATGTTTCTTCAAGCCAAATGGGAGTAGTAGGAATAGTGATAACCCTATAACTATAAGAATCAAATAATGTGCTCTTTGTTGGAGGAGTCTCTCTTTGTACACCTTGTGATGAAGTTGGAGAAGACCTAAATTGCAGGGGATCATTTACCTCTCTAATATGTGATGAACAATGGGATGAGGAGGAATTTTTTATTTTGATGTTTCCTAAATCCTCTTCTCCTTCTTCAATCTCTTTATATTTATCCAAGTGAGGTAGATCAAGGATGTCTTCTCCACAAGTTTGTTGGAATAGGTTCTTATGAGGAGGATCATCATCACCATCAACTTGAGCTCTAGATGGCACTGGGCATTGATACAGAGGGTCAGGGATCTTTGCAAGAAACACCAGATAACAAGAATAACAATGTTTCACTTCTCAATCTCTCAACTAGGCACCAACCTAGAGATAAGGCCTCAACTTTTCACTCAAGACTTAATTGTTTCCCCTATGGTTCCAAACCATTTAAATGATCTCAAAGGACTTAACCAAACTTGACTCAAAATATTCTCAAGCCCCAACCCTCTGTTTTGAACAAAACTCACTTTTGCTGCTCAACTAGCCTTCTAGCCCTATTAGGCCTTTGGCGATGGATTCTTGACTTTTTCCTCAAACTTTGCAAATGAACCTCCAATCCAATGGTTGTTTCAGGTGTGGATTGTGATGAAAAACATCATGTCAACTCCTAGACATCACTTGTTTCAGACAATCTTTCTTCTAACCCAGTTGTTTCCTCAAAATTAGGCCTAATTAGCCCTATTTTTCAAAGAAACCCCTCTTCAAATTTGTCCCCTGACCTTGGAACTTTCAACAGTCTTCCAAAACATTCCCAAACCAAATATTTTCATACTTTTAATCTTCTAGGTTACTCTTAACATGCCCAATTACAAAACCCTCCCTAATTTGGCTTAAAACTAGGGCCTTTTGATTCTAGGACTTCCAAACACTTCCAGGACTTAATTTTTGACTTTTCACCATTCATTCATCATTGTTCAACTACTGCAACTCAAAAATGAACCTCTTGTTAAGGTAGATTCTCCACTGCTATACCCTAGGGTCCATCTTCATGCCTTTTCCTTTGCTAATTCACTGTGCACATGTTAGATTTCCTCTTCCCTGCACATTTATTTGTTAGTTTCTCATGGTACATGTTAGAATTGATCCATTTCATAGGTTTTCAGTCATAACACTCCATGAAATGGATCATTCCTTCATTAAAACTCTCAAAACAGGGAAAAATCTGCACTTTTCCTGTGGACAGTCAATTAAAATGTGCAAGAATTGATCTTTTATGCTTATCAGAACATGTAGGGGATGTTAAAACATGAAAATGCAAATTACTAAGGCATCCAACAATGTATACCTTCAATGGAAATTAGAGATTCATCAAAAAGACACAAAAATAATGCAAGAAATATGTGTTCTTTCCTTATTTCCAGAAACAGCCCGTACAACTCTTCTTCAGAAATGACCAACCCCATACAAATGCATATCTTGGGGTTATAAACCCATTCTCCAACTGCCCAAACTATTTTAGATTGATTACATTGCTTAATTAACTCCAAAACACTCAAAACCCCTTTTCCTGCCTAAACTAAAATTCAAAAATTTGAAATCACAAACTTGAAATTTATTAACATCTTCCCCCTAAAGACTATTGGATCTTCAATATCCAAGTTTATTTGACCTATTTAAAGCATAAGATCACTAATAAAACCCCTAGAACATGATTTCCCCTTTATATTGCATTTTTCTCCTAGGATCCTTATCAGGAACCTTAGAACTTTTAACATTTTCATTACATTTATTCATCCCAAATGCCATTATAGGCTCCAATATACCATAGTTAATGTTTTGACTTGCTTGGAAGGTCTTCCTAACCCTTGCACTCTCCTGATTCTTAAACAACTCCTTGAAGGCCCTGGGTGCTCCTACACCATTCTCCCTAGGAAAGAAAGAACTCTTGTCCCAAGAAGTGTCCCATGTGTTGCCACCAAAAGACCTTTTACTTTCATGTGTTTTCATCTTCCAATGAGCAGGTATGTAGTCCCCCAAAGTCATTGTCTTTCTCTTCTACCAATCTACATTCTTGACAGAACCAAAATATGGATTAGTGTATCCTCTTTGCTGCTTGATAATAGTAGGTTCTTGTGCCCTGCTCCTGCCCTCATTCCACTGTCTTCTTTGTGAAAGAACTCCACCATTATCACCCTCATTTATAGGGAATTCAATGCCTCCAACCCTGATACTGTCTAAATCCCACAAAGTCTGCTTTGAAGGACTGTCCACCTCATAACCCTGCTGCAACTTATCTTTTTTCAGCTTACCAATGCCTTCCCCTGTTTCACCCTGCTTATTCACCTGCAAACTCTTCTCAAAACAAATCACAAAACTATCATTAGACTGCTCCAAAGGTAAAGGAACCAACTGATATCTAACATCTCCTTTGTGAACCAAATATGTGTTAAGAAATCCATCATGCAATGTCCTTCTAGCATACTGCCATGGATTTCCCAAGATGATATGACCACAAGTCATTGGAATGACATCACAAAGCACTCTATCATGATATGAACCAATTGAGAAATCAACAAAAGCTCTCTTACCAATCTCTACATGTCGTCCTTGAGTTACCCAAGTGGCCTTGTAGGGAGTAGGATGATCAAAAGTTTCAATCCCTAACTTGGTTACCATATCAACTGAAACTAAATTGCTATGTGACCCTAAATCTATGAGCAATCTGCAGATCTTACCATGACTGAGACAATTTGTTTTGAAAATAGTTACCTTTTGTTCTTGATGAAGTCGTTCTCCTTGCTTGATCATGAGAAACTCACCATCAGTCACAGGGTCTGCCATGAATGTTTTTGGTTCCTCCTTCTTATCTGCTTCTTCTTGTACCAAGTTAGCTCTCCTTTCTCTGCCCCTATCAGCTTGTTCCCAGTTAGGACACTTGAAAGAAGGATGCCCTGGTTCATTGCAATTGAAACATCTACCTGTGAATGGTCCTCTACCTTGTCCAAATCTGCCTCCTCCTCTAGGAGTGTATCCACCTCTTTGATCAGAAAATACTTATTTACCCTTGTCATTGCTGCTCTTATCATTACTGCCTTGTCCTTGCTCTGTATTACCTCTGCCCCTATTTGAACTACCTCCTCTTTCCCCATTACTTGATCTTTCTTGCTTCCTTTTCACCTTTTCTTTTGCTCTAATGGCCAACTGAAAACATTCTCCCAATGCCCTTGGCAATTGCAAACCAATCTCATCTTGCAAATTGTACCTCAAGCCATTGATGTACCTGGCTATTTTCTCATCTTCTTCTTCATAACCTCCTCTGATACTAAGCTTGTGAAATTGCTCAGTATAGGACATAACATCCAAGTCCTTTTGTTTTAAATTCTACCTCATCCTTTTCACATGAATGGTATAATCATATGGTAGAAACTGCTCCCCAAACTCTTCATCCTTGCCCATGTAGAGACTTTTTCCAATCCTCTAGCCAACCTATCATTCTGAAAACTAGTCCACCATGTCAGTGTTGTGCCTCTCAACTTGGTTTTAGTAAACTTAACCTTCCTCTCTTCATCCATCTCCTCAAATTCAAAGTAGTTTTCTAAGGCATCAAGCCATCCCAACACCTCTTCACTATCCATCTTCCCTTGATAGATAGGAAAATCTATGTGACCTTCCCTCCATGCCCCTATACTGCCTTCAACAATCTCAGTAACCTCCTTTCCTCAGGGTCCTCTGTCTCATCTGCTTGTTGTTCCTAATTTACCCTCACATTCTCTTCATCTTCATCATTGTTTTCTTGGTCTTCTTGTTCTTCCATCCTCCTACTCCTCTCAAGGTTATTGATCCTTGCATGCATAGTGTCTCTCTCTCTTCTCCATTTCCTTTCTTCTCTTGCTCTTGCTGCTTCTTGTTCCCTTCTTTCTCTTCTCTCCCTCTCCAAGATCTCCTTCAACTCTTCCAACTCTCTTGCCAATTGGTTCTTTGGTGCCATTGCTATTTCTCCAATCCCTAAAGGATCTACTCACTGCTCTGATACCACTCTGATGCAAAGGGTTAGGGGTCTTTGCAAGAAACACCAGATAACAAGAATAACAATGTTTCACTTCTCAATCTCTCAACTGGGCACTAACCTGGAGATAAGGCCTCAACTTTGCACTCAAGACTTAATTGTTTCCCTTATGGTTCCAAACCATTTAAATGATCTCAAAGGACTTAACCAAAATTGACTCAAAATTTTCTCAAGTCCCAACCCTCTGTTTTGAGCAAAACTCACTTTTGCTGCTCAACTAGCCTTCTAGCCCTATTATGCCTTTAATGATGGATTCTTGACTTTTTCCTCAAACTTTACAAATGAACCTCCAATATAATGGTTGTTTCAGGTGTGTATTGTGATGAAAAACATCATGTCAACTCCCATACATCACTTGTTTCAGACAATCTTTCTTCCAACCCTATTGTTTCCTCAAAATTAGGCCTAATTAGCCCTATTTTTCAAAGCAACCCCTCTTCAAATTTTTCCCCTGACCTTGAAACTCTCAACAGTCTTCCAAAACATTCCCAAACCAAATATTTTTATACTTTTAATCTTCTTGGTTACTCTTAACATGCCCAATTACAAAACCCTCCCTAATTTGGCTTAAAACTAGGGCTTTTTGATTCTAGGACTTCCAAACACTTCCAGGACTTAATTTTTGACTTTTCACCATTCATTCATCATTGCTCAACTACTGAAACTCAAAAATGTACCTCTTGTTATGGCAGATTCTCCATTGCTATACCCTAGGGTCCATCTTCATGCCTTTTCCTTTGCTAATTCATTGTGCACATGTTATATTTCCTCTTCCCTGCACATTTTTTCTTTCTTATTTTCTCATGGTACATGTTATATTTGATCCATTTCATAGGTTTTTAGTCATAACACTCCATGAAATGGATCATTCCTTCATTAAAACTCTCAAAACAGGGCAAAATCTGCACTTTTTCTGTGGACAGTCAATTAAAACGTGCAAGAATTGATCTTTTATGCTTATCAGAAAATGTAGGGGATGTTAAAACATGCAAATGAAAATTACTAAGGCATCCAAAAATGTATACCTTCAATGGAAATTAGAGATTCATCAAAAAGACACCAAAATAATGCAAGAAATCTGTGTTCTTTCCTTATTTCTAGAAACAGTCCGTACAACTCTTCTTCAGAAATGACCAACCCCATACAAATGCATATCTTGGGGTTATAAACCCATTCTCCAACTGCCCAAACTATTTTAGATCGATTACATTGCTTAATTAACTCCAAAACACTCAAAATCCCTTTCCTGCCTAAACTAAAATTCAAAAATTTGAAATCACAAACTTGAAATTTATTAACATCTATCCCCTAAAGACTATTGGATCTTCAATATCCAAGTTTATTTGACCTATTTAAAGCATAAGATCACTAATCAAACCCATAGAACATGATTTCCCCTTTATATTGCATTTTTCTCCTAGGATCCTTATCAGGAACCTTAGAACTTTTAACATTTTCATTACATTTATTCATCCCAAATGTCATTATAGGATCCAATATACCATAGTTAATGTTTTGACTTGCTTGGAAGGTCCTCCTGACCCCTGCACTCTCCTGGTTCTTAAACAACTCCTTGAAGGCCCTGGGTGCTCCTGCACCAGGCATGAAGCTAACCTAGAAGTCCCTGAAATTACAGGGGGTTGGATACTTCCTCCTATAGCTTGAGTATCTTGTAACATGGTGTGAGGGTGGGATTTCTCTATTTTCTTTTTAGCAACCCATTCTTGTGTCCTCTATAAGACATCTTCAATCCTTGCTATAATTGTTTTGATTACATTATTATTCCAATTTGTACCAAGGATAGGTCGATGAGTTATTAGCTTTATAAAGATTGGATCCACTAAATTTAATCCATCATCTTCAATATCCTTTACATCCCATCCTAGACTATAAGTGATTATTTGTCTCATAGACACCTCATCTAAATTCTCTTTCTCACTTCAAATTCATCAAATTAGTTATCCCAATAATCTTCCAAGTTAGGTAGGTGTAAGAAACTTGGACCTAGATTCAGGGTTTTTTTCACATAGCATTTTATAACAAAGGGAAAGAATTCAACAAAAAATTGCAAGGTATACTTAGATTTTTCCCTTTCAATTTTCAAATAATTTGACATGAAATTACAAGTAAACAAACCAAAACCAATAGGAACTAAATAGTTACCCTTTTGTGCTCCTAGCATCTCTTATTCACATCAGCAGGTTTTCCATAGACTTCAATCATCACAAATTTATCCTCTACATTCGTAGGGAGTTTTATAGGAAAACCACTGAAACTATCAATTTTTATGTAAGAAAACCTTTGAAACAAAATAAAATGACTCCTATAAAATCTAAAAAATTGCATGGCTTCTAGCATGAGTCTCATATAAAATTTTCCTTGTAACTCCTGGGTCATCCTCATGGTGAAGGTGTTAGATATCTATTTTTTGGTGAAAGAAAAACTTACTAGATTGTAGTTTTTGAAGGTAATTGAAAATAAATACCTAGTCACAGGGAAGGCCACTTGGCCTCAAACCTAGCCAAGGTCTAGTTCTAACATTGGCATAGATTAAGTATGAATACATGTGGAAAGTCTTATTAATTGTAAAGGAAACAAGCAAGCTATGCATTCTATCACTAATGAGCTATGCCCAATCTCAAAATTGGCATCCTTCAAGAATAATTTGGATGAAAAAAGTACATACAATATTGAAAACCATGAGTGTCTTCATTTCTCTTGAGTTTGTGTAATAATATCACAATATCTGATGTTTCCTCCATGAAGTAGTTTTTGTGTAGATTTTGTGGTAACTAGGGTTTTCTTCTCTTGGGATTTGATAAACAATTCTTCACCATCTCATTATGGTAGAAACCTTTGTTGGTTGAGAACTCAAATTGAGAATTAGTAAAATCTAAGGATGAGAAATTTTCCATCTCAAGGATTCTCAAACATGAAGGAAAGGTGGTTCTTTAAGTTTTAACCACCAATTTTTTATCTTTTGTTCTAATCTCATGGGACTGAGATTCATAGTGCTTGATATATTCGAGGGTCAATTTTGGGCGTTACACTGCTATGGGGAAAGCGGTTGCCTCAATTAATCCACTATCAACAACTTGTGGTGTAATAGGTTATATATTTGGTTTATCAAAATTTCCCCTAAATTCATCCCAATTTATCTTTCGTACTTTAGTATCCCCCATCTCATGAACAATACAAGTTAACCCAAAAGTGTATTCATATCCCTAAAATTTGTAGCTCATGTCGGCTAGGGTATTAGGGTTTGTATACAATTGCACTAAAATAGATGATAATGCTAAAAAATATTTCAAATTTAAGCTGCAACTTAAGATGGCTACTAAACTAGGTAGGAATAAATACCTTAAATAGTTGTAGAATTCAAGGATAAAATTTTACACTAGCACACTCTGCTTCAACAATCTTTCCTAATATCATAGTTGAGTTATGCTCTTCTCAATTAGCTCAAATTTCCTTTTATCACTCCACAATAAATGTGCAAGTAGACATACATTTAATGGTACTCTTTTTTCAAATTGGTTCATGTAACCTTTCACATCATCACCTCTTTATAACTACCTTTTGAAAATTTTAAAAGTGAAATGAAGAAAAATTGGGTCACTATAATGAAACATATGATTGACCTATTTCTCTCTAATTTCATTCAAAAATATGTGTTATAGAGGACAAATCTAAATACTAACCAAGATATCTATTAAAATGTAGATTTGGAAAGGATAAAATGTTGTCTACCTATCATCAAAGATTCTTTTTTAGGCCTCACTAAGGACTCATTCACCCTATGGTGAATGGGCCTTGGATAGAACTCCAAAAAAATTGTTTTTGGGTTCTGTTCCACTATATTTGCACTCCTAGATTACTAGTTTTCACTATTGGATAGCCAAAAATAACTTTTGAAGAATAGTTTTCATGAAATTGCAAGAATGGTTACAACTTTGAGAACTTTTTAATTTTTATTCATTAATAGATCTGCAACCTAAAATCTACAAACATACATCAAGAGATAAAAAATGTTGTTTGTTAGGTGAATAGGGGTTTTACTTGGTCAAACCCTACTTTGGTAAATAAACCTTATGATGACAAAATGAAACATGAAACAATGTTACCTTGTTTGAAACCTTGGATAAAAAATCTACAAACTAGCATGAAGTGGCTTCAATGAATGTAGATCTTGATCATGAAACTTGATGTGAAACAATTCCTTTGATATATGCTTGATAGATCTTGAACGCTAAATCACCACATTAGCTCAACAACATGCATGATGCATTATCAATTTGACATGATGAAATGAATCTTGATTGCTTCAATAATATTCTACAAATATTCCTTTGAATGCCTTCCCTTGAATTATTCTATAATTCTCTCAAGATAATTCTCTCATGAAGTCATAAAATTCTCAGGTGAAACATTGTCAAATAACCTTATATTTATACATATATTATCATTAATTTCTGAAATTTAGATATCTCAAGCCAAACTTGAATTATATATTTTAAATCATTAAAATATTGCTAAAGACATATCCAAAAGAGGGGTCCTAGGTCTAAGTGAGTTTCATCTCTTAAACTTGCACCTAAACTGAGCTATGAAACTCAGCTAGCTTGAGAAAAATGGGAGCATTCTCTAGTTGTGGGTCACCCAAACTGAGAATGAACCTCTAGATAGGCTGGCTTCCTAGCTAGTTATATCACCTAAACTACTGATTTTGTGAAAGAAAAAGGGAGAAGGAATGCTTAAAAATGATAAAATTGAAAGCATAAAATGAAGTGATACACCAAACATAAAGGGATACAATGGGATTCCTACCCAATATGAGCCTATCTTTCCCGTGACGACCTAAGCAGTCGAGTCCCAGCAGTAGGGTTCGGTCGGCCTATATGAGAAAGAGTACTGAGATCGCCTTCCCCTCGAGAAATAGAAGTCGTGGTTGATCCTTCCTCTAGTTACTCGACTGCCTCTTCTCCCCCACCCCACCCCTACTGAAGTTACTCGACTTTTCACTTCTCCTCCTAAGTTCCCACCCCCGAGAATCAACTATGTCCTCCCGGCCCCGGGTAGATTAATTTGTGGGAGGAGGAGGGCCGCCCGCCCCGTACAGACGCGTCCGTATCAACAACTGAACTGTCCCGGTGACTAGATCAACAACTGAACTGTCCTGGTTCAGGGATCACGGAGGAATCTTGTTGGGGTGGGTGGGAATGACTGATATAGCTCATGCTCATGATGAGGTCCGATCCGGAGTGATACTGAAGTTGGATGCAGTATCGATGCGAAAGGGGAGTGATACGGAAGTTGGATGCGATATTGATGCGATCTAGAATCGTGTGTCATTCCCGGGTGAAGCGGCCCACCCAGCTGCTGCTACGGGGCTTGCTGCTATAAGGCTCGGCAGTAAGAACTAGTAGTAGCAGATCACCTCGGGTGGCTCAGCAGTAGGAAAGGAACTAGTGCATCACCGATAGGTTGAAGGGCCTTCTATCACACCGTACTTTGTATCTATCTCGGCCGCATTCAATTTTGTAATCCCTAAACCTATCCTTCCTTAAAAAGGTAAGGCGTAACGTATTTGAAGACAGAGTGCCCACATCAATTGCTAGTGGGTTTCCATTCAAGCGTTAGCGATCCGTCCGTAAGTCAGTGCGATAAAAACATATTGAAGGCCAGAATATATTACTAGTCTACCCTAGCTAGCTACACTCAACTTGAAAGTGATTAAAAATAAGTTTGGACAGCCTATTACAGTATGTTTATGCATAAATATTTTATTGATATATCAAATACCACAACTTATAAAAGGAAGGAATACTTCACAATTATCAAGTAGCTTTTATTTTATAGACAAAATCAATAACTTGAATAAGCACACTAATCATAGAAAAGGTATAACATATGAGATAAAGTTATAAGGAAATTAAGATAACCTTCACATATAACTTGATCAATCATTAAACATACACTGAATTGTAAGAATAAATAGGAAAGAGTTTATCACCCAAAATAAATAAGGTATTCACTGTATTCCATATCTCATGAGTTACAAAAGTATGCCAATACTATAACAAGAGACTATAAAAGTCAAAATGTCTCCAATCTACACAATCAGAACTCCTGTCAAATGAGTTACAAATGTTGTTAAATAACCAACACCATGTGATTCCACCAAAAAAGGATCTAGAATCTTCATTTTTTTAAGCCTTCAAAAATCCTAAAATCTAGCTTTTAGATATACTCCAAAAGAGCTCCAAATAGATGAAAAGGTCAAACTCGACCATGCCAAACCATAAAAGCACCCCAAAAATGATCCAAGTTGAGTAAACATGTCTAAATTCACTCCAAATGCTTTGAAAAGTAAAATAAAGACTCCTACATTCCTTCCTCATGTTCACAAATCGATACCAACCTTCCTAGATGCTTGGCATGGCATAAATGAAATCATATCTTCCATTTTTCCTCATGACTTGGTCATACATTGAGAGCTAATTCCACCATTATTCTTGCATTAAAAGAACACTAAAGTCTAAATGATTTATAAAATATCATCAAGGCTTAGTATTTTACAGTTTCAAATATATGCAAAAATAAAAGAAATAAATTAAAAGTCTTAAAAGACTTCCATTGAAGAGAAAACAAAAAGGCATAAGACTAAAAAGCCTTATCCCATGGGCATAATAATTTTTATATGCATTTTAATACTTAGGAAAAAATGCTTAAACTTCATCAACACTTTTTTAGGGTTTCAACCCTAAACAAAATAAAACAAAAATAATGAAAAATCATTTTATTTGTTAATTTGAAGCCTTTGAAAGAAGCTAAGGTCACCGCCATGGAAGAACCCTAGGCTAAGTTTTGAACTTGAGAATTTTGCATCCCTATGTCTTTTTTTTTTTTAAGGTTTCTTGAAGATCTTCTCAAAAAAATGCATGGTAAGTCATCTTTTATCTTTAGATTTTGGAAAATTTCTCCATTTTGAAAGCTTCTAAAATCTCTTAGGATGTGGCCTCTCTTTCTTTTCTAATGGTTTTATTTCTATTTTTCTCTTCTTCCAATTAATGTCTTTCTTTGCTTGAAGTCGATATTGAAGAGTTTTCTTGAAACTTAAAACACAAACACTAGATGAATTCTCCTGTATTCTATATAAACATTGTTTGATATGAGGGACCAAAATGATTACAACTAAGAATATATACTTTTTTTCCATTTGTAATGAAGGGAAATCATAATTTTATAATGAAATCCTTTTGTATTTATGAGATTGCAGTTGTTCTTTCTATTTTCTAGAAAAGATAGGGTAAAAATACATTTTGAGGGTAAACCCTAGGCCATGGCTCCTATAAGATGTTTACCAATAATCTTGAAATCTCCTTCGTTGAGATTCATCAAAATTTTGAGGAAGAAAAGACATTCCCATACCTTGGTCATGAAAAAAAAATGGAAAAATTATTACTTTGTATGGTATTTTTATTCTATGCATTCTCAGTTAATGATTTAACCTCGTCCACTTACTCACCAAACACCAATGATGTGTTTTAGTGAATCCATTCCCATGGGTTCATATGTTACATGTTGAATGTGACTGTTGAAGGAGCTATGTGCAAGAGAAAATGCAATTATCACCTATCCCTACAGTAACATCTTGAATCATCATATTTTTAAATTTTTATATATTGTGAATTCTATTAGCGCTTGGAATTTCAGTCCATATGCTTTAACATCATTGCACAACATTCAAAGTGTATGGAGCTTTCCTACTATTGGTCAAATTTATATTTCTTGGAGTAATATTTGTGCATCCATTTTCATGATTGTTACTTCTTTACCTCACATTCACTATCTCCCATGCTCCTTTCAATAGTTCATTGACAAAATATGTTCACTCTTATCTTGGCTACACTATAAAACTTTGTCTTGCAAACATATCATCTATATCCATGCATAACCCTAATAACACTTGATAGATCTTTTCATTTTAAACTTTGTTTATCAATAGGAGCAAGTCTATTTTTTCTCAATGGAAAAGATCATTCACATGCTATTCTCATACTATGCCTTCATGAAATAGCATATTTTTGTACTTCTCAAACCTATTCTCATATTGATATTGGACACACCCCCTTATGATTCTCTTTCAAAAATGCTCTTATTGTCCAATGAGCATGATGACCAATAGATGAACATGTTAGTTTTTCACTTATGTGAAACAAAAAATTAGATCTACCTTGAGACACCTATTACTATGGGCATTCTTTATGATTTACATTAGGCGGGTATATATCATCTAGGACAGTGAATAAAAACTCACTTATCATAAATGATATACACTTTTTTTGAGTAGAGCATAAAGAGTGAATAATCTTTTAATGCTTCTATAAAACACAACAAAGCACACTAGGATCAACCCTTGTGGGAGCCACATTTACCCCTACATCCTTAATTAGATGAAATAGTAACAATACTTGACCTATATCTCCACATGAAACAAACAAGTTAAAAAACAAATGCATTTTTTAGGTGTGTATGTTGATCTGATGGTTTTCCTAGACACCTAAAGTATGCATTTCTTATTTAATGCACATTGAGATTAGTCTATACATGCATAGGTGTTTTTTCATGTAAGGTTTATGACTGTTCATTGCTTAGAGCATTGCTCTAACACCATTTCTATTGCCAAATGTAGGAAGTAGGAACAATGAGGAACTAGGAGGGATACGTATCTTGGATGAACAAAAATGAAAGACAACACCGAACTAGTCATTCTTAGGAAATGACTGGTCATTCTCGTTATATGCACATTTTATTTCATTTACTTATTCATGTATATGCTTTTCTTAATTTGTATTGAATAAGCAAAAATTATTCTCATGGCTTGTGTGAGACAATGTACACTTTCAAATTCAATAAAGATATTTCTTGTTCATAAAAGACTTGTATGAATATTTCCTATGTTACATGCATTTGTGTAAATGTAGTAATTTGTAAAATATAATCCTTTAATGAATTATTTCATTTTTGCAATTGAATCTAATATAGGAGAAGATAAAATATACCTCTCTCTTAGTTTCTAAAAAAAAGCTAAGCCTAATTGAGAAAGTAGTGAAATTAGGTAACATTTTTGGTGACATTTTTTGTATCTTTTCCTACTATACATGAAGATAAATTTCCTAGGATTTTTCATTAGGCATGGAGTCATTTGGAAAACTCAAAAATAGACCTAGAAAAAAGTTGTACATGGCTATAACTCATTGAGACAGATCAGGTCACTTGGAAACTTATTGAAAATAGGAAAACTACAGAAGGGACACTACATAACTTTGTTGAAAAAGAACTTAGGGAATTGAAACATGCAACTAAACCTATTCTAACCTACCCTAAAGAGAGACAAAACTACTTAAACAAACCCATTTATTGGAAGACTAAAATAGCTTCCCATTCTTCTCAATATGCAGTGATTTGCACACATAATAGTAGCTAAGAACATATGAAACACAAAAATATGTTCAAAAAGTTGATGCACAACCTCTTGAAAAAGATAAAGAGATTCACTACCCTCCTTAAAAATATCATATGTAATGTTACTTAAAAGAGGATAAGTGAGTTGAACATACTCTTGTTCATTTACAAGTGCATCCTTGATGACATTTTCAATCATATTTTCATGCTTGGTTATCTGTGCTTGTTTGGACTCCATGTTGGCTAAGTATCTAATAGGTTAGCCTCTTATAAGGGAAAATCTTGAGCTTGCCTTGTTGATCTCTTGCTCATGGACTACCATTTTATCACCTTGTTGGATAGAAAGGTCTAATTCCTGTGGCTGACTTGGTGGAAAAGTGGTAACCTCCTCATTATGCTCATGCTTTCCCAAATGAACACCCATTCCTTTAATGGAGAACAATGAGATGGCTTCCTCCAACACACTTTCAATCAATACATCAACCTCTAGTTCTTTTATACACCAGAAAGGAAGCTGCTTATAATTCTCATTACCACTCAAAGAATTACACCCCAAATCATTGTTTTCTTCTTCAATGAAAGAAGAAAAAGGTTTAACTCGTGATGTAGTCTCAAGCTCCTTTACACAATAGAATGGAAACTCCTCCAACTAGTTATAACCTTGTAAATCAAATTCATGAGGCTTCTCTCATTGTTTCAATATCTCATCAAGCTTTTGAATCTTCCATTCTAAAACACCATGATTGTCAACTTCTTCTGATTCTTTGTCATCCAACTTTGAACAAAAATGTTCAATTATATTTGTGCACAAATCTTCATAGAGCTCAACATTAGCTTTCTCCTCCATAACATGTTTAAAAATGTCACAACTCATATATTGGGGAATGATGTCAAGTTGAATTTCATGTACTTCTTCATCATGTTGAATGAATGAAGGAAATTCCTCATTCAAAGTTGTAGGATGTATGTAATCATCAATCAATTTCACCTTCTCATTCTGCTGTCCTATGGGCTCAGTTTCACCATCTTGAAGATTTTTTCTTTGTGTTAACTAATAATGCTCCATAGCTAAATGCAATAGATTTGGAGTTCTAGTCTTCTCCATATTGAGTGAGTTGTGTGGGTATATGGGCTGCTTTACATCATTTATTGATTCTTTCTTTCCAATTTGAAAGTCTAGTTTCTTAAGTTGGACCTCATATATAGGTACAGCCTAAATAGGGGCCTTCTTTTTTACATCCAAAGATTCCACTAAAGACTGTTCATGAGAAGCAATAGATTCATTGGAAATACATGCTATCTCTTCCTTAGGATGATAACTTTTGAAACTCGGAATCATAATTCTTGGATACTCTTTTGGAATGTGAGAAAGTTCAGTAAGCTTGAAACTTGGAATTGTATACTCAAAACTTTCCTTTACAAGTAGACCCATTGAGATATGAGCTTGTTTAAAACTATGAATGGAATGAGTTTCTTGAGCTTCTAACCTCTGAGTTTGAACAAGAAAAATCCTCATTTGCTTTTCCTTTGCAACTATTTTCTTTGCAAGTCATTCCTCATGTCTTTTTTGAAGCTCCATCTCCTACTCCTCGATGTATGCTTGGTAGGCCAACTCCTGATGCATACAAAACTCCCATTGTCTTTCAATCTCTTTAAATTTCTTTTCAAAATATAAAGACATATTCACGACACTCATGTTATCAAAATTTTGAGGCTCATATGAAAAGTAACTTTGCGATTAATTTGAGATAATCTAATTTTTATGGGGTTGTTGATGAGCATAAGCATGTTGTTGTAGAGATTGAGTAGGGATGGGTGGGTGGTGAGAATATTAGACTTGGTGATTACTTTAAAATTACTAATAAGAAGTATGAGCAACGTCCTCATGAAATAGAGAGAGATAAGGCATATTCCTAGGAAACACAGACATGTCTATTCATTCAAAAATAGAAAATTAGAATAAAGCATATTTTCCTATTGAAACACTTGAAAATATATCAGCACTCAAATTTATGAAGCTTGTAGTCACCATGGTGTTGTTTAAATTGCCTCCCAAGGCTGATAATACTAAGAAAAACACCAGATTCCTCAATATTTTGAAGTTCTCAATTATGCACTCATACATAGAGTTGCCTTGATATGTTGATAGTAACCTCTGAAAGGCCTAAAAATTCTTGGTTGTATATCAAAAACTAGTAATACATATGTAATTTCCAAAAAATTTGTTCGATAGTCCCATCGAGTGTGCCAAAGTTGTTATCTCTTAAACTTGCACTCGAACTGAGTTGTGAAACTCAGTTAACTTAAGAAACATGGGAGCATTCTCGGGTTGTGGGTCACCCAAAATGAGAATAAACTTTTGAATAGGTCAGCTTCATAGCTGGTTATATCACCTAAACTACTAGGTTTTTGAAAGGAAAAGGGAAAAGGAATGGTGAAAAATGGTAAAATTGAAAGCATAAAATGAAGTGATACATGAAATTTAAAGGGAGAGTTTGGGATTTAGAACTCTACACTCAGCTTGAAATTGATTAAAACTAAGTTTCCACAACCTGTTATAGTATGCTTATGCATAAATATTTTACCGATATATCAAATACCACAACTTATAAAAGGAAGGAAGACTTCACAATTATCAGTAGCCTATATTTTATAGACAAAATTAGTAACCTGAATAAACACACTAATCAGAAAAGTTATAACATATGACACAAAGTTATAAGGAAATTAAGCTAACCTTCACATACAACTTGATCAATCATTAAACATACACTAAACTGTAAGAGCAAATAGGTAAGAGTTTATACCCAAAAATAACTAAGGTATTAACTGTATTCCATATCTCATGAGTTACATAAGTATGCCAATATTGTAGAAAAAAACTATAAAAGTCACAATGTCTCTAATCTGCATAATCAAAACTCCTGTAAAATGAGTTACGAATGTCGTTAAATAACCAACACCATGTGATTCCACCAAAAAAAGATCTAGAATCTTCATTTTTGTAAGCCTTCAAAAATCCTAAAATCTTGCTTTTAGATATACTCCCAAAGAGCTGTAAATAGATGAAAGGGTCAAACTTGACCATGCCAAACCATAAAAGCACCCCAAAAATGCTCCAAGTTGAGAAAACATGCCTAAATTCACTCCAAATGCTCCAAAAAGTAAAATAAAGACTCGTACATTCCTTCCTCATGTTGGCAAACTAATACCAACCTTCCTTGATGTTTGGCATGGCATAAATGAAATCATATCTTCTATTTATCCTCATGACTTGGTCATATGTTGAGAGCTCATTCCACCATTATTCTTGCATTAAAAGAACACTAAAGTATAAATGATTTATAAAATACCATCAAGACTTAGTGTTTAACACTTTCAAATATATGCAAAAATAAAAGAAATAAATTACAAGTCTTAAAAGACTTTCATCGAAGAGAAAACACTAAGGAATAAGAGTAAAAATCCTTAGCCCACATGCAGAATAGTTTTTATATGCATTTTAAATACTTAGGTAAAAATGCCTAAAACTTCATCAACACTTTTTCGGGTTTCAACCCTAAACAAAATAAAACAAAAAAAATGAAAAATCATTTTATTTGTTACTTTGAAGCCTTTAAAAGAAGCTAAGGTCACCGTCATGGAAAAACCCTGGGCTAAGTTTTGAACTTGAGAATTTTGCATCCCCACATCTTTTTTCTTAAGGTTTCCTAAAGATCTTCTCAGAAAAATACATGGTAAAATTTTCTCCATTTTGAAAGCTTTTGAAAGCTCCCAGACCATGGCCTCTCTTGCTTTTTTGATGGTTTTATTTTTGTTGTTCTCTACTTCCCATTAATGTCTTTTTTTTCTTGAATTTGATATTGAAGAGTTTTCCTAAAACTTAAATGCAGACACTGGATGAATTCTCCTTTATTCTATATAAACATTGTTTAATATGAGGCCCCAAAATTATTACAACTATGAATATATACTTTGTTTCCATTTGTAATGAAGAACAATCATAATTTTATAATGAAATCATTTTTTTATTTATGAGACTACAATTGTTCTTTGTATTTTCTAGAAAAAATGGTGTCAAAATCCCTCTTATATGTCTTTACAGGTTGTAGTCACATCTTTCAATTTTGAGGGTAAACCCTAGGTCGTGGCTCCTGTAAGATGTTTACCAATAATCTTGAAATATCCTTCATTGAGATTCATCAAATTTTTTAGGAAGAAAAGACATGCCCATACCTTGGCCATGACAAAAGAATGGAAAAACTACTACTTTGTATGGTATTTCCATTATGTGCATTCTGAGATAATGATTTAACCTCATTGACTTACTCACCAAACACCAATGTGGTTTTTCAATGAATCCATGGCCATGGGTTCATATGTAACATGTTGAATGTGACTATTGAATGAGCTATGTGCAAAAAAAAATGCAATTACCACATGTCACTACAATAACATATTGAATTGAATCATATTTTTGAATTGTTATATGTGAATTCTATCAGTGTTTGGATTTTTAGTCCATGTGCTTTAACATCATTGCAAAAGTGAAACTATATGGAGCTTGCCTGCTATTGGTCAAAGTTATATTTCTTAGAGTAATATATGTGCATCCATTTTCATGATCATTACTTCTTTACCTCATGTTCACTATCTCCCATGCTCCTTTTAATAATTCATTGAAAAAATATGTTCAATGTTATCTTGGTAGCACTATAAAACTCTGTCTTGCAAAAATATCATCTATGTCCATGCATAACCCTGATAACACTTGATAACTATTTTCATTTTTAACTTTGTTTATCAATAGGATCAATTCTATGTTTTCTCAATAGCAAAGATCATTTGCAGGCTATGCTCATACTATGCCTTCATGAAATAGCGTATTTATGTACTTCTCAAACTTGTTCTCATATTGATAATGGAAACACCCCCATATGATTCTCCTTGAAAATTTCTCTTATTTTCCAATGAGCATGATGACTAATAGATGAACATGTTAGTGTTACACTTATTTGAAACAAAAATTTACATTTGCCTTGAGACACCTATTATTGCAAGCATTCTTTATGATTTACATTAGGCAGGTATATATTATCTAGGACAGTGAATAAAAACTCACTTATCATAAATGATATACACTTTGTTTGAGTAGAACATAAAGAGTGAATAATCTTTTAATGCTTCTATAAAACATAACAAAGCATGTTGGGGTCAACCCTTTTTGGAGCCACATTTACCCCCACAATTCTTAATTAGATGAAATAGTAACAATACTTGACCTATATCTACACATGAAACAAACAAGTTAAAAAACAAAATGCATTTTTTAGGTGTGTGTATGTTGATCTAATGGTTTTCCTAGACACCTAAAGTATGCATTTCTTATTTAATGCACATTGAGATTAGTCTATACATGCATAGATGTTTGTTCATGTAAGGTTTGTGATCTTTCATTGCTTAGAGCATTGCTCTAACACCATTGCTATTGCTAGATGCAGGACAAGGAACAATGAGGAACTAGGAGGGACAAGCAACTTGGATCAGTAGCAAAGCAAGACAACACCAAACCATTCATTCTCAAGAAATTACTGGCCATTCTCCTTATATCCACATTTTCTTTCATTTACTTATTCACTTATATGCTTTTCTTAATTTTTATTAAATAAGAAAAAGTTAATATCACAGCTTGTGTGAGACAATGTACAGTTTCAAACTCAATAAAGATATGTCTTGTTCAGAAAAGACTTGTATGAATCTTTCTTATGTTACATACATTTGTGTAAATGCAGTAATTTATAAAATGTAATACTTTAATGAATTATTTCATTTATGCAATTGAATCTAATATAGGAGAAGATAAAATGCACCTCTCTCTTGGTTTCTAAACAAAAAGCTTAGCGTAATTGAGCAAGTAGTGAAATTAGGTAATAGTGAGGACACATTCACTATAGGGAGAATGGATTCTAGGCCACTTACCTAGGACACACATCATTGAAGAAGGTGAAAAATCATGTAAAAATAGGGTCCTAGGGCTAAATGAGGATCCAATTGCCATGTGGTGAATGGGTCCTAGGTCACTTACCTTGGACACACATCTCCCAAAGTTGAGCATTGTGTAATGGTATTTATGAATGTCGGGTTTTATCCCTCATAAATTGCAATTCATTAGGCATGGATTTGAATTAAAAGGGACAGTTAAGGAAAATTAACCTCAATTAATTAATAAATCCCTAGATTAATGTGAAAGTGTAAAAATAAACCTTACAACACTAAAACAAAGCACAATTAAGTCCATTTTATTTAAAAGGGGCCCTAAACTTAATGTGAATATGAAAACATATATTACAAAAATAGATTAAGGCATAATTAAGCTTATTTTATTAAACTAATTATTTCCCAAATTAAGTATGTAAAAAGGGATACTTTTTCTAATAGTATAAGAAGGAACGGCTATCTTATCAGAAAACAAGGTAGTTCACATAACTTTGGAAGACTTTTCCATGAGTTTTATAATTGACAGGATACATTTCCCATACGTTAGTACTTGTTTTATGACATCTTTAAAATCTTTATCATCTTCTTGGCATAAAAAGAAAGAGTTTCAATAGCCTATTGAAATATTGCTAGTGTTACATAAACTCTCAAAGAAGCTGAAATAAATTGAATGATGAATAAAATGGAGCTTGTAAAATTTCATGTAACCTCAACAAATACTTCCACACACAAAAAAAAAATGTTTAAAGAGAACTGACATAGTAGGGAATGAAAGAGTTTTAATAACTAGAGCAATGACCAACACAGTTATGATAACCAACTAAACAACATCTAGTAGGAAACTTAACCAAAAAAATTTGTAGAAAATTTCTTTTAGGGGATGGCCAAGTGCAATAAAAAATTTATTTGATTGGGGATTAATACTAACAAGGATGAAGCAAGGAAACCAAAAGCTAACTTCACATAATGAGTGTTTTATCCATTGGGCAAAAAAATCATAACATGATTTGGACAAAGAACTCTCAGAAATCAAAAGGAAACACACCAAAACCAAAGCAACAACCTAAACTAACTATGTAAAAATAAATCCCCAAAGGACAATCACTTTTAATAGAGCTTAAGATCCTACCTATTGTATGGAATGGGAAGATGGGTATTATAGAGGTATTCCATGCAAAAAGTGTTAGGTTCAAATTCTTTAGTAATTGTGAATGGACCCATCTAGAGAGAATAAAACTTCTTATGTTCCCCCTTCGGCTCCCTATGTTTATCCCTTAGTAATACCAGGTCTCCAATTGAAAATTTCCTCGGCCTTGCATTCTTATTAAAATTCCTCTTGACCTTGGCTTAATGCATAGTAATATTATCCACCATTTCATCACTTCCCTCTTCAATCTTTGCTAGGTATAAAATCCTCTTTTCCAATGTATGATCCTAGAACACTTGATCCTCTATTACATTTTTTAGTTTTCATATTGGACATCTAAACTGAATGGTCATCTTAACCATCATGGAGCTGCATTTACTTTATCAACCCAGGGACATGAACTTGAAATGGGCAAGCATAGTATGTGCACTAGGAACTCTTAAGTAGTCATTTCTAATCTATGACTAAGAAACACAATACTAGAAGTAAATTGCAGAAGGTAAATGTTGAACATGAATAAAAAACTATTCCAAACTAGAATGCATAATAGGAATCAAATATTTGAGCAACAAACATGAACTACTCTATCTTCTTTGGTTCTAGGAATAGACATAGAATGGAATTCTAGTGGTTGCAAGAATAGTCAATGCCATATTTCAACTAAGTGCAGAACAAAAAATGCTAATTAAACTAATTACTCTAAGGAAAAGAAAGGATTACTCACCAAGTGGGCCCCCTTGGGTGAGTATTCACTAAGACTACTGTGAACTCAAATGCTTAAATCCATACTATCATCTTATTCATTGGAAGAAAAATAAATAGAGGAACATCATAGTTGTATTGGAAAGTAGAAGATGATCAATATGATATTACTGTCATTTTTTCCTACAACAATCAAGAACTATGAATCCTTAAGATTAAAATCCTTATTTATTCTACCAACTAAATAGGGAAGTTGAATCCCACTAACAAAGTGGATTCCATTTATGGAAATCAAGGAAAGAGTGGCAGAGTGGTTACGACCGTAGGGAATCCAGTCAGACATGCATGTCCAAACATGAAATCAACACTACAGTAATTCCCACGATTTTCTCAATGCAATTAATACAAGGTGGTTATGTTTGACTATCGTGGGGAATTTGTTGCTGCACTTAGTTGACTCCTTGGAATGATTCCATACATGTTCATCTAACGATTTCCTTTCTCAACTTAGCATCTACAAAATATATCATGAAGAATAGTGTTAGTGCACATAATAATTGCACATCTATAACCACCTTAAGGAACATTCATCAACCATTCATAAAATCAATATAGATAATCCACATAATATGTGAATACCATTAAAACTCCATAAAGATGAAAGTAAACCAAAAGTCAGTGTTTTAAGGGAAACATCATGCAAATATTAACATTTAGCCACTAAAGTTCATAATACTGTCAGCAAATAGACTATAAACTCTACCCAGATTTGACCAAAAACCTAAGCTCATCATCCCTCCCAACCTAATGTCTTGTTGGTCCTCTAGCAAAGGAAGGGCTATTTCTTTGCTTGGTCAGGGTTCTAAAGTTCACAACTGCAAGTTTTCCACCATCCATTTCCATAGTACGTGAGTCTGGGTTCCAGTAGAATCCTCCTAGTCTATCAATTTTGTTCCATCTTGGCCTTTCTCTAGCAATGTCATATTGGTAGCCCCTAAAATTTGGTACCAACCGCATGAGAATGGGTAGCTGAAAAGTTAAGGGAAGGTAGAATCTTCCCTCTTCTACCAATATGAATGTATCTATCAATCCTTTTCAATGTTGCAGCATAGTTGTGGATAGAGTGGGGTTCAACTTGCTTTAACTCATCTCTTAGGCCATTCCATTGCTGAGCTAGATATCCTCTTACATGTTCTTCTTTTATTGTTGTTTTAACTTCATATTCAGTATGAATAGCTTCAATCCATGGCATAATTATGTCACCATAGCTTGGTTTAAGAAGAATTCTGAGCCCTTCTCTGTAGATATCTCTTGGATTTCTTCATTCAACTCTAATGGATAAGGGAACATTGGATTCCATCTTCCTATAAGTATTGTTGTGTTCATTCCAATTAATTTCATTTTTTGCCCATGACATAAATGCTCTCAATTGAACATCTCCAACATACAATAGTGGGTTCCATTCATGATCTTGTGTAATAGCATAATTGTGTAGATAAAATTCACATTACATATTTTTCATTTTACGAGAAGTAATCCTGAAAGTTTTAAAGAACTCAACAGGAGTTTCTATGGAAGGGTTTAGATCTGAAACTATTTTTGATAATTTGAAGGAGATATATTTTTCCTTTAAGTTTAGAGCATAAATTCTTAGAGGAGCTCTACATTCAAGAATTTGTGGAACCAAGGTCATAATGTCATCTACTTTCTTCTTTAAAGTAGCAATTTCCTCATTTTTCTCCTCAATAATTTCATCCCTATTAGATTTCCTTTTTTCAGTTTCTTCCTCTCTTGTCTCCATTCTCCTTCCCTTCTTTATATTTCTTTCCACAAATTTAAAATTACTACATGTATTGTAAAATTAGGAGGGTTATGAATTCCTACAAATGTTTTTGTCGATGGCCACTCCTCATACGGTACTATTTGCATGACCTGAGGCTATGCAATTATCTGTGGCTATAGGGGTACAACCTCCTGAACCCCTCTCTATTGTAGGATCTCCTATCTTCATTCTTGATTTTGTGTTGGCTCTTGTCATATTTCCTATTGTGGCTATAGGAACTCCTACACATCTTCAAATTCCTTTGCGATACTAGCAAGGTCTTCCAATTTTACTTTTGTTGCTTCCCCAAATATATCCTCTTCCTTTCCTATTGGAGCTTCAATATCCCCATGTGGCATCTCACCATGCCCTAGGCTTTCTTGTGAAGGTACATTAAAATTTGGCCTAGCTAGCTTTGGCCTCCTAGAGGTGCTTGTACATTTTCCCTTGGCTACAAGATGAATAGGGCCAGCCTTCCTTTTTCTATCTCTTGGAACCTCTTTTCCTACAAGTTGGGTTTGTGCTTCTTATTTTTCTTTCCTTGCTTCAACTTATTTCTTATGTTCCCTAGTTTTAATTAGGGTTTGTAGGGGGACATCATCATCAGACTCAAATGAAGAGCTTACTTTTTCTAAATGTCCTGCCTCAAAGGAACTAATATCTATGGATTTTTCTACTATTGCAGGAGGAATAGTACTAGAGGTTGAGGTACTAGAAGCTGAAGCACCAAGGGTGTCCTCAGTCATTCTCGATCTTCTGCTAGACCTATGAGGTTGAGGTATAACCCTACCTAGCAGAAAATGCTCAATATTGACAAAATCTTCTTGACGGTAATTCTAATTAGCTTGAAAATATTCTACCCAATCCATTCCAGAAGCATCATGCAAAGATTTCTTAACTAGCAATTTAATTAAGCAGTGGTGGGAGACAAAGTTATCCCTACCTTTTTGTCTCAGCTGCCATGATGGAGAGAAGATTGAACAAAATGTTGGGTGCAATCATCCTCCTCCCATGCCTCATGTGGCTCAAGAGCTTAAAGCATACTCAATGAAATTTTGATAAATTCCCTTCACAAGTAATATACCTTATAATGTGGGTGGTTTCCTACTTCCAAGGCTTGGGTAGAGACATTATTTTCATGCCCTTCTTGTCAATGCTAATTGGTGGGTTACCATGCACTGTGAATTCTACTCTGGCCAACCTGGCATCCCTAGAGGTAGTGTAATTTTCTCCTTCAGCAGGTAACCCTAAAATTTCTATAATTCTCTCCTCTGTGGCCACAACTTCTAATCCTTTTATGGTGGCTTTTCCCTCTAAAAATGTTTGGGATAATTTAAGTGCAAAATCCATCTAGCCTCATAAAATAATCAAGCCATCCACATCGCTGGAATTATGGTAGGCATTTTGCATCTTGTAGGAAAACGTCATGAATTGAAGGCTCATGATGAATTAAACCACCTCCCATTGTCTAAAATTTCTTCTCTACAATTTCTGCTCTAGAAACCACCACCTTTCTGCCAAATTTTTACTACTAGTGCCAACTAAATTTCTTCCTTAGCCTAAAATTTTACCATTTATAGCTTGTAACTTGAATTTTTGACAAGGCAATTAAGGAATTATGGTAGAAAAAGAGGTGATAAATGAGAGTGATAATGGAAAGAATTGGTGGCTCAGCTAACATCACTTCACACATATGAGCCAAATTTTCAAATCAGCTCATTTAAATTTTTTGACATAGGCATATTATGATTTGACATATAGGTGATATATTTGCATTTTTTTAATTCCCCCCCAACCTAAATTTGGACATGTGCCCACTCATGTGATAAGGGAGTGATGACTTGACAAGAAATGGTGACATATTATGTAATCACCCATGGCCTTGTGTCATGATTAAACAAATGCACTTAAAAGGTAATTTAAAGATGGAAATTATCGCGTACATACCTAAACGTGTGAAAAATTGTGGTACAAAGACTATGGAGAGAAAGTACCGTTACACCTTTTGACAAATAATTGAGCAATTAATGTAAGTTATGTGAAGTGAAGCAAGGAAAAATGAAATGATGGAAGAAAGATAAAGGTGATACAGATGGATGGATGGGTGGATGGGTGAAGAAATGGATTTTCATTAAAAATGGAAATCTTTATTATGAAAGTACATACCTTAATTTAGCTGGAAGGTGGGATGCTAGGTTCACCTATTTCGACTGCAGGAAGCCCATGCACTGGACACTAGGTGAATTGCTATAGGTGGTCTTCCTTGGAGGCTAGCTCAAGTAACTCGAGCCTTGCCTAAATTTTTTCTGCAAGTGAGTCCAAAACTTGGTCACCGAAGGGTGAAGAGAAGTGTTCCTACTTAGTGTTATCATGAAATTTTCTATAGTCAATACAAACTCACCATCTTCATTTTTTCTTTGGTATGATTACCAACATAGACATCCATTGGCTATCCCTTTTGCTCCATGCAGGGTATATTCTTTGTTGAGGCTACCTTATTGGTTGACAATTGTCTTAGATGTAGATCTTATTGGTGCAAGGTTTAGTATCTGGTGCCTTCATATCATCTGCATGCCAATGAGGCTTCTGTGAATCTATTGCTATAGGAATAGCATCTGTAGTAAAAATATCTGCAAGAATAGTGGTTGCAAGAAGAAAAAGAAGAAGCATTTCAATTGAAGTAGAAGATGACATCCTTTCTTCATCTTGAAACTACAAGAGAGGATTTATGGTTATCATCATGAACTTCATTACTAGGGAAATTTCCCTAGCCTCTTCACCAGCTCATGGCCATGTAGGACCTTCTTCATTGTGGGTTAGCTGAGTAGGAAGAACACATTTTTTGTTACTAGAGATAGTCACATCCCCTGAACAACACCCAATATAAGTTTCTACAAGTTGTAGGATAGTATTTGGTTGTTGCAAGATGTCCTTAGTGATTGCTACTCCTAAGTCATTCAGAGCATTCTTCGCTTGGGCTTTGTTGATAACAACTACCTATAACGCCTGAAAATGAAACAAGCAATTGCACAATAGACAACAAGAAAGATCGTTAGAAGCACACATGCAATACAATACTAAATCTAGAATGCAAATTCATACGTTAAGCAACAAAGAACATGGGAAAGTAAAAACGTAATTAAAACTAGAACAATCTCACCAATTTTCAAATGTATTTCCATGACTCATCTCGATTTCCCTTCTCCATTTTGCTTGTGTAGTATAATTTCCCTCAGATTTTCAAGTTCGTGCAAGTATAGCCTAAGATAGTGATTAGCAAAATATTGAAGATTCAAGACAAAGGTGCTCTCAAAAGTTATCAAATTTGTGAGAGAGATTGGAATGAAGAATGACAAATCAATTTATAGAAAATTGATTATTCGAATGACAGGTCAAGATCGAAAGATTAATGGACGGTTGAGATTGACTGACTAGTCATGCATTCAGATAATTGATAGAATTAAAGATTAAATGAATAATTTAATCTTTAGTTCGACATTCAAAAACATAAGAAATATCTTTGCATGACAAAGATAAAGATTGATTATAACGACTCAGTGTTCAAATGCATGCACAATATTTAATTAATTAAATAAGAATATTTAATTAATCTACATGTACACGCAAATAAGTTAGAACTAGAGGATTGCATGATCTAATGAAGAGATTACTTGAGCCAGCCACTCAGACATTAAATCAATAGTTAATTGAACAATTAAAATAGATGTCGAGTTGAGTAAAAGTGAATACTTAGATAACTCACATAATTATCTAAAATATAGAAGAATGTGTTAAAATAGAGTTAATGAATTAAATAATTCATTTAATTCAAGACTCGATATTTGAGAAATAATTAAATAAATAAGATTTATCTAATTAAGTGGCAAAGGGGATTTAAATGAATAATTAAATAAATAATGAATTTATTTAATTATAATTGAAATATGATAAAGAATAAATTAAATAATGATTTATTTAATTTAACCGGAAGAATAAGGTTAATTAGTAAGATAATTAAATAACAAGCATTTATTTAATTAATTAGAAGAAATAATCAAAGATGAACTAATTAAATAATTAAGATTATTTAATTAATAGATGAATTAATGTTAAGATGAATAATTAAATAATTAACATTATTTAATCATGACCATAAATAAGAATTACGAAGAATATGGAAGTCGCAGGCTTAAACCAGATTTCGGTGTCTACATTTGCCCCTCTTTGATACAATGTCGTTTAGGCGTTGTGTCAAAGAAAGTTGATAAAAAATATGCCCCAGTCAAGCTCCGGATTAGACTAGGTGAAGCTATGCCCCCTCGGGAAAATTGAGAAATTGTCGAAATGTTCAGAAAATTTTGGAAAGGCGCCCGATTAGTCTAGTAGATAGGCAGAAATGCAATGCAGTTGATGGAATTGGGTTCGGAAATGGGAGGGATGGGTACGGGATGATAGAAAATGGAAGTTTACATGGCCAGTAGGAAAGAAATGCCACCTAAGCCCTAGGTATATATTGGAATTGGGGTGAAAAACTATTCATTTGCACCCACCCAGCTTAGAGATTTCAAAGTTTGCTCTGACTTTCAGCGAGGATGTCTCCAGTTCCAGCCACCCATCATCGTGCATACAGGATCCAGACGTTCCAGAGACCAGCCGGCGCGGACCCCCCAGTATGGACCTAAAACTTACCTTTTGAAAATTTTTAATTTGCGTGTATTTTAAGATTTTTATTGCATTTTAAGTGATGTGTCGCTTTTAATTTTACACCACATGTGTATGCGCGAACGACGCATGTGACCGCAAAAAGCCGCATTTGCATTTTAACGCTGACCGGTTAGGCTTAGTTTTAGAAAATAACTGCATGTGTTTATTTTGTTACGCATTTGATAATTGTGATACATATTTGAACTTTTGCAATGCATGTGCATATTAATATACGCATTTATTTATTTTGATATGCATGTGGTTTCTTGAAACGCATGTGCATATTTATAGCCGCATTTGCTTATTTAGAAACGCATTTGAGATTATGCAACGCAAATGATAGGTTTAGCACACATTTGATAATTATTAACCGCATTTGATTAATAATGACGCACATGTAATTTGTGAACTGTATTTGTGGAAAAGCGACACATGTGTAGAAAAAATGACGCATTTGCAAAATAACGATGCATTTGCATTTTATGTTAAAATAGTCATTTTTCACTAGAATAGATGATTCAGGCTGACATGAGGCATGTTGTTGTAGGTTGTACTTGACCCTATCTATACACGTGAGTCGAGACCCATGACGTTTTGATTCAGAGATAGTTTACGGCTGGCCGAGCGATGGACTCTATGGCATTTGGGTTTGTTACACATGACCGATATGCCCCAAATTAGGGAAAATCGGGGATTACTGACAACACTATGTGAGCGGTGGCATTCAGAGACATCATCATTCCAGCTTCCAACTGGAGAGGCTACAATGACTCTAGAGGATGTTTATAGGATATTGAGACTACCTATTAGGGGGACACGGGTAGTGTATGATACGCAGAGAGGGATAATGGAGATGTGCAGATATTACCCCCACGCTGACGTTAGACAGCTAGGGGTGGATGACTATGAGATTAGATGGTAGACATTGGCTCAGAGGTATAAACAGTTAGACTGTCTAGTAGCGACCTTGATAGGCGGTATAGTACTGCCTGACCGCCGAGGACATGGATTCCCTGTAGGATTGGGGGAGATGTTAGTGGGCATGCTTGAGCGCTGAGTCGTATATGCTTGGGGTTCATGTGTGCTAGGGATGTTATACTTCCACTTACATGACATTGCCTATAGAGAGGCACAGTCTATGAGCTGCGGTACCACGCTTCTGATGGTTTGGGCATGGGAGCGTATTGCTATATTCAGACCGCCTGTTACAATTGATGTACCTCATGGAGCGCCATATGCCTTCCGTTATGCGAGGGCCACCACACAGCACCATATTGGGGACACTGGTATATTTGGCTGACTTGCGGAGGAATGTTCTACGTTGGTTATTGGATAGGCCAATGGGTATGACTTCAGCATGAAGGTAATCCTAGATTTCTTTGTACCATGGGGAATCGGGACCAACGATGTTACACACCATTTTAGAATCTGGGATATCGTAGGCTAGGATCAAAAGCTATTCTACCAAGAACTCAAACTTAGGCACGTTGTTAGGAATGTCAAGAAGTGATGCAATTGTAGCCATGGCATCTGCTGCCCTGTTTAAAACATGAGGTATTTGATGAAATTTGACTTTGTCAAAGTACTCTTTAAAACTATCTGCCATGCACTTGTATGGAGTAAGCTTCTGATCCTTAGTCTCATAATCATCATTTACCTGCCTGATTACTAGTTGAGAATCACCATAAACCTGTAAAACCTTAATTTTCCACTTGACCGCCATGCGTAACCCTGTCACTAGAGCTTCATACTTTGCCATGTTGTTAGTGCATGGGAATGCAATCCTGAATGACTTAGGGATGGAATCACCTTGTGGTGTGATAAACAATATCCCAGCCCCTAAACCATGATTTGTATGTGAACCATCAAAGTACAATTTCCATATTATGTTTGTGTCAAATGTGAATATGAACTCTTCAGGAAAGTCTGCCACTAATGGGTGATCTGCCTATATGGGTGCATCAGCTAACTGATCAGCAATGACCTATCCTTTAATAGCCTTTCTTTCTACATACTGTATATCATACTCACTAAGTATCATAACCCACTTGGCCAGTCGCCCTGTTAATGCTGCCTTGCTAAGAAGATATTTCAGAGGGTCTATTTTAGCAACCAACATTGTTTGATGGTTTAACATGTAGTGCCTTAGTTTTTAGGTAGCAAATACTACTGCAAGGCAGGCACGTTCAATGTTACTATAGTTGAGCTCATAACCAACCAAAGTCCGGCTAATGTAATAGACTGCCCATTCATGACCTTCATCGTCATTCTGTGCAATCAATGCTCCAAGTGATGAATGGGTTGCTGTGATATAAAGAATCAATGGTCTCCCTTCAATAGGTGGCATTAAGATAGGTGGTGTAAGTAAATATTCTTTAATCAGTTGAAAAGCCTCTTCACACCTAGGTGTCCATGCAAAGGGTACTCCTTTCTTAAGTAGATGTTGAAAAGGGTGCATCTTGTCTGCTACTTGCACTATAAATCTTCTGATAGATTGCAACCTTCCCTGTAGTGTCCTTAGTTGACTGAGATTGTTGGGTGGTGGCATGTCCATGATTTCTTTTACCTTAGCAGGATCTACTTCAATGCCTCATCTAGAAATGATATAACCCAACAACTTTCCTAACTTGACTCCAAACACACATTTCTTTGGATTGAGTCTCACATTATACTTCTCCAGCCTCTGAAATACCTTGTCTAAAACTTGTAAATGTTCTACCCTTGTCTTGGATTTGACAATAAGGTCATTGACATAATCCTCCATACAAGTGTGTACTAAATCATGAAAGATAGTAGTCATGGCACATTGATAGGTTGCTCCCGCATTCTTGAGTCTGAAGGGCATAACATTCCAGCAATACGTTCCCCAAGGACAAGTGAAGGCTGTCTTAGGTTGATCCTCAGTGGCTATTTTGATCTGGTTATATCCTGAGAATCCATCCATAAGGGACATCTCATATCCTGTTGTCATGTCAACTATCATGTCTATATTAGGCAAAGGGAAGTCATCCTTAGGACAAGCTTTGTTGATATCTCTAAAATTAGTGCAGATGCGGATGCCCCTAGCTGGCTTGGTAACTGGTACAAGATTGGAAATCCAATCTGCATAGTCAATAGGTCTGATGAAACCAACGTCTAAGAGTTTCTTGAGTTCTACCTTGACTAATAAAGCAATTTGTGGATGCATTTTTCTCAACTTCTGCTTTACTGGTTTGGCATCTGGTTGTAAAGGCAAGTGATGTAGAACAAGTTCTGGGTCCAACCCAAGCATGTCGGCATATGACCAAGAAAAATTTATCTGTCTTTGTTCAAATAAGTTGTGGAACTCTGATTTCTCTTGTGTTGTCAATGACACTGCCAAATAAATCAATCGAGGATTCTCTTTTGTGCCTATGTCAACTTCCACTGATTCCTCAACGAGCATGGGTGACTTTTCCTATGTAATGGGGAGAATGTTCAAACCTCCATCGTTAGGCGCCTCAGAGAGGTTTTCACCTTCGGATGCGTCCTTTCTTTTTACTTTTTCATTGTCTAGAGGTGCCTTTCGGTTTTCACCTAGAGACTCATCCTTTTTATCTTGTTTATTCTTTCTCTCATTTTTGCGACTGGAGGGTTGAAAAGATTCCCCAAAATATGCTTTATTGTCCAAGTCAATGGTAAAACCAGCTTTATGATCTCCGTTAGGTATGCCTTCACGTAATCCCAGGAACTCAGCAATCGCTTTGTCGTTCTCAAAAGTGTCTAAGACAGGTGTATCTTGTTGATCCCAATCTATGAGTTGGGGATAGACTAAGGGCATGTCATCGTCGGAGTTATAAAAGTCTAATGGGGTCAAGGTAAAGATTGAATTATTCATGTGATTACAAAAGTCTTGTACCAAGTTCGTTTTGCTCTTGGGTTTGGGTCTAGGTGGATGAATAGGTGGGCCTAATGCCAAGGTTTGACTATCAGAAACAAATGGCTGAGGTTGCCAAGAGGTAGGATCAAGTGATTCCCAATAGTAATGTTTAAACCATTCCTCTTTTGTCATTTTCTTTGGTGGACAAGAATTTAAAGGATTGGGTGAAGAACTTAACAGCAAGTCGAGTTCTCCAAATAACTTGTCAAGGTCCATGGAGGAAGTAGAGGATAGGGAATCCCACTCATAATTGTTAGAATAAGGGGAGTCACAATGATGTTGGTCTATAGGTTCATGAGATATCTTGGTATCTTCTGAAGCACGTACTTCCTCAAGTAAGGGTGATGGAGCACTAGGAATGCCAATCTGAATTGGTTGAAACCCTAGCCCTACTCCTTTTGGCCATTGAGAAACAAATATTGGTTCCACTCTGCCATCTTGGTTTAAACCTAAACCACTTTGTCTGTCATATCCTTTGCTTTGCATGATTTTGAAACCCTTTCCATATAGACTTGTAGGAATATGAGCAAGTAAAAGGGGTTCTTGATTATCTTCCTTGTACAGCCAGGAAGTGACATCTTCTGTATCTATAGCCTCTTTGCTTAATTCACCCCATTTAGTGAAATTTGTTGTGGGGGGAACATGTACAGTGATCGTAGATTGTACCCTACCTACTATAGGTAAACCATATGACTTAGGAGGAACCAAATGGCTAACACAATAAGAAGTCTTCATGTAATACTCTCCACAACCCTTGTCTTGGATCTCGACCCTAGGAGTGGTAGGAAGTGAGGGTGAAATAGATGTTCGAGTGAGTGTAGACGGGTCAACATAAGAAGATGGATTAGACGATGAGGCCTCTTGGTTCACTGGCACTTGGCGTTGAGGGATCTCCTTTAGATTAGTGCAATACTGGAAAGGATTGGGATCACCATCGATAGTTATTTCGGTGCCATTGTAAGGGAATTAAAGACATTGATGATACGTGGAAGGGACCACCTTCATGGCATGAATCCATGGTCTACCTAGCAAAAGGTTATAAGGGACGGTGAGATCCAAGACTTGGAATTTTGTCTCCATTACGGTAGGACCATTTCTGATAGGAAGTGTTACCACCCCCTTTGATTTGCGTTCTTCATCATCATAAGCCTTAATGACAATACTCTTAGTGGTGTCCACGCATGCTTCTAAGATACCTAATGCCTTAATTAGTTTTAAAGTGCATAGATTTAACCCTACTCCTCCGTCTACCAAAACTCATCTAACCTTGGTGTCATCGACAAGGACTTCTAGATGTAAAGGGTCATTGTGGTTCGTCTTATCTGTGGCATAGTCTTGTTCAGAAAATGTGGCATGATGATTATTGGTCAAGTAGCCCACCATTTCCTAGAAATGATTGACATCAAGGTCAGTAGGGACTGTGGTGTTCTGTAAAGCCTTATCGAGGATAGACCGATGCTCAGGAGAGATACGCAACAATTCCAAGATTGAGATTTGGGTTGGGGTCTTCCCCAACTGATCAAGTAGGTTATATTGTAACTTGGAAGGTTGAGGTGTTTGCTGTGATGGAGGGCCTGGGATAGTAAACTTGGTACGACGAGTATTGACTACACACTCAGGATTAGCATTGATAGTAATGGTATTGATGTTTTGATCAGCGGTGCGAAGGCAATGAATGATTTTGCCACTATCATAATCATGTTTGATACTCGCATAATTGGCATACATATTGGTCTTAGTACTCGAATTGGGGACAGTTCCTTTCCCATGGTCATGTAGTGGGTCTAAGAAGACTTGATGATCAGTGTTGGATGTCTTTTGTTTTTGTCCACTAACCTCAATAATTCTCTTATCAACAAGATCATGTATGATATTCTTCAGTTGTCGACAGTTTTGTAGGTTATGCCCCTTTGTCCTATGATAATCACAGAAGGCATTGTCTTCCCACCAAGTTGGTTTAAACTTTCCTGGATCGTATTGTCTTGGTTCCTGCAGTTGTATGAGGTTGTGTTGTAACAATTGTTTGAACACCAACTCAATGGGTTCCCCTAAGGGAGTGAACTCACATTTTTGAAATCTCCTCGGTTGTGGACGTTGAGTATTTGAGACTGTGTTAGGAGGTTGATTGATAGCATTAAGTGTGTTGGCAAAGTTATGAGGCCCTTTTAATGTGAGGAGGGGTCCTGCTTGTAATGTTTTAGCATCCACCACCCCATCATTGGTGACATTTTTGTTGCGAGACCAAAATCTGTTTCTATCAGTGGGGGTGTTTTGTACGATTGGGTTTCTATTTGATGTTGTCATTTTGATTTCACCCTTTTCAATGAGGTCCTTCTCTATTATCACCCCTTTTTCTACTAGTTCTGAAAAAGATATGCAACAATGTACCCTTAAGTTACTCCTGAGTTTTGGATGAAGGTTTTCTTGAAACATTGTAACCTTTTGTTTTTTGGGTATCTTGACAGGACACCTACTTGCAATAGTTCTCCAACGTTGGAAGAAAGCAATGAATGTTTCACCTTCGTCTTGTGTTGTGTGGCACAAGGTTGCTATATTTATCTCATGGTCAATGTGGAAGGAGAATTGCTCCACAAATTTCTCGACTAGTTCGCCCCAAGATCTAATGCCATAATCTAAACCTGAAAACCATTCTAGTGCCACTCCTACAAGACTTCATGGAAATAGCCTCATAAGATACGTGGGATCGTAAGCGACATCTATGAATATGGTAGAAAATTCCCTGATATGTTCTACTGGATTGCGTTTGCCATTGTACTTAGGAAGATTCGGTATGACATATCCGTGAGGGAAAGGTGTCATGTACAATGATCTATCAAAAGGGAATGGGAATATGTCCTTTGGTGAAAATGATTTCTTAGTTGAGACCGACATGTTATCCATTTTCGTTTGTAATGCGTGCATTTGTGTTTGTAGGACGTCAACTTGGGTCAAAGATGTGCTAGGAGGATTATGCAGATCCATGTATGTATTCTAAAATCCAAAGTCTCGTGATGGGTTTTGATTGAACATTGGCATCTGAGGTGGATTTGGATTCAGAATATTGGTAAATGTATTCTGGTCTGGTATCTGCATAAATCGGTGTTGACCTGGGTTCTGTGTAAATGGATTCCGAGCACCACTTTGTGCAAAGGGATTCTGATTCAGAATCAAAGTGAATTGGTTTTGAGTTGGAATCTATGTGGACGGATTCTGATTACCAATCTGTGAAGAAGGGTTCTGATTCAGAATTGACATAAACTGGTTTTGACTTGGAATCTGTGTGGATGGATTCTGACTACCAATCTGTGAAAAAGGGTTCTGACTCAGAATCGATGTAAATGGATCCTGACTGCTAGTTTGGAAGAGTGGATTCTGATTTCCATATTGGAAGGAGGGAATGCCTCCTGTTTGTGTAATCCTTGGTATAGTACTAGTGGTTTGAGCACTAGGTATGGCCATCGACTGTGGTAAGGTACCCATGATGCTAGCAGTAGGTGTGGTTGTTGATTGTGCACTTGTGACACCGACATATGATGTATGGGCTGATGTTTTAGGTCTTTTACTCCCAATAAGAGGACCAGTGGGAGTGGATGAGGATGCCCCTGTAGTGAAATTAAATCCCGATGTCATGCTAGGTATACCAAATGGGGACGTATGGACTGTTGTACTTTGTGTGGACGTGCTAGATGGCAT